>PVHY01003447.1:0-107913 GCA_004024945.1 Uropsilus gracilis | reverse complement strand
GTCAATTTTAGAGAAGGATCCATGTGCATTTGAAAAGAAGGTGTATTCCCTTTTTGGGGGGTGCAGTGTCCTGTAGATATCTATTAGGTCCATTTGGTCTAGGTCTTCCTTTAAAGCTTTTGTGTCCTTGTTTAGCTTTTGTTTTACTGATCTGTCTTTTGGTGAGAGTGGGGTGTTAAAGTCTCCTACGACATACGTGCCAAACATTATACTTATATTTAGTTGGATTTTCAATATAATGCAATTTGAAGCTTTCTAGTCACATATAACAGGTCTAGGTCAACTCTTTAAAATACAAACTATTTCTTAAGGGCTTGAAATCTCTCACAAAATAAAGAACTGAGTCTGAAGTTTGATAAGGAATGAATGCTTACTAAGTGTTCTCTCTTTCAGACAATGTAAAAGTATAAACTATTAGAGATCCTTAGGTGACCGTCTCGAACAACTGTCCTTAAGAGGGAAGATAAGTGAGAATTGGAAGAACTTTTCAAAACTGGACTTCATTGGATCACTGTTAGTCTTAATCAGTCCAGGTTACCATAACCCAATATCATATACTGAGTGTCTTAAATGACAAGCATTTATTTTCCCATAGGTCCAGAGGCTGGGAAGTTCAAAATTAAGTTGTTGGCGGGGTAGGTTTCATTTTTACGTTTCTTCTGTTGACTTGTAAAGAGCAGCCATTTTTCTGTGTTCACATGGCCTCATCTTTGTGGGCATGTGGAGAGAACACCTGCTCTCTAATGTCTCTTTTTACAAGGGAACCAATTCATCATATAGGTCCCACCATTGTAACTTCATTTAAACCTAATTATCTCCGAAAAGTCCCACCCCTAAGTACCCTCACACTGTGGGGTAGGGTTTCAATATATAAATTTAGAGGGAGACACAATATAACCCATAGCATCGTTTTTCAAATTTTGATCCTTGCCACACATGTAGAATTTTGAGATGGGAACTTTTCTATTCCAGCACTCAGTTAAGGGTCCTAATAGGTTAATTCATTTAATAGAGCAACCCACATTGTAAGACTTAGAGAGCTAAATCATTTATTCCAAATGACAAATCTAGTTAACTTTGCAAATTCAAACACTGTGCCACTTGACACGAGTACCATAGTCTTTCTGTTAATCTGTGGGTATCTTTCTAAAATTTCAAAATTTGCTGGTTAGTTTATTTAAGAGTGATTAAGCCCAAAGAAAACAAACTTACACCTCCATGGTCACATGAAACTAATTTGATGCAGGAAGTCAATGTTTTTATTTCATAGAAGATGTTATAGTTGATCAAAGAGTAAATATTTGTGTTTGCTCTTTAATCCATAAATGAACTGGACATTGATTTTTTTTCTGTTGCTTAGTTAACATGAAGTCAGAAAAAAGATATTTGATGGACTGTAAGGATATTTCCATACTGGCTATTATTTGGCATTATTATTCTGTTGGCCAGGTGAATTTTCATGGCTCTTCATATCACAATAATCTCACTGAGGACATAAGGATCATGTCATTCTAGACTACTGTGTACAGTCAAGTATAGTAGCAAAAAGATAAACTCAATAACTGCTTAGTACCTGGTACATCACTGCATATACCTTCACTGAGCCTGGAGAATCTCCAAATATTCTTCCTTGGGTTTGGAATCCAGTGGATCTAACCTCCAAGAAACTTAGCATTCTCCCTGCTCCCATTAGTTCCTTCTCCCTGAACATCCCCAGTTTAGTAGAGCAGGGATAATCATGTTTTTCTGTAACAGGTCAGATAGTAAACACTTTCAGCTTTGTAGGCTGTATGACCTCTGTTGCAAGTGCTCACCGCTGGGTTATATCAAGAAATCAACCACAGGCAATATGTAAAGAAAGTGTGGCTGTGTGTCAATAAAACTTTATTCATACAAAAAAGGTAATGGATGGGCCGGGCACGGTGGCTCGTGCCTGTAAGCTTCAGCCTATGAAGCGGCCGGGGCTAGGGATCGTGGTTCGAGTCCCACCTGGGGCCCGTAGCGAGACTTAGTTCCAAACAATAGCTGGGCATGGTGGCGCACGCCTGTAATCCCGGCTACCTGGGAAGCTGAAGCTGGGAATTGCCTGAGTCTGTAGTGCCCTGGGCAACGAGAGCCTGCGGTTCCATGGGCAAATATAGCAAGACCTAGTCTCAAAGCCTGAACTCAAAGAAATTTCTTGACCAACACTGGCAGGAGGCAAGACCCCCAAAGCCCGACACCAGAGCCATAAGGAAAAGCAGCAAAGCAATGGAGATGGGATTGGATTGGAGAAGACGGCCTGCAGCAAGAAAACATGGACAGATCACAAACGAATATAACCTGGCCACCCAACGCAAACTTAAGACTGAAAATCTAACAGCAAGGTGCCCCTGAACCCAACAACGCAGTCCCTCACCCAGAGAAAAGACACTAACATAGGAAAGAGACTAATGGACTCAGCACAGCTAATAAATAACAAAGAGGGGTGTGAGAGAATGGAAGGAGCACCGGAGGGAGGAGGGAGGGGGAAAAATTATATAACAGAGAGGTTGTAACCCAAAGAACAAAATAAAATTGTTAAAAAAAAAAAAAAGTAATGGCCCAGTCCTTTAAACTATAAGTTGTATAGTTTGGCCACTCCAGCACAAGTAAATAACATAGTTTTTCTTGAAGCTTTATAGTAAATGGAGAAAACCACTCATTTGCACTGCAACTTCACCAAAGCCTCATTTTTTTCCCCAAAGTCTTTTTCTGGCCGCCAGCAGCCTTCTCCCTCTGCCTTAACACCACTAATCCTCCAAAGACCTCAATATTCTCCAGAACTTCTTCCTCATAGCTTACTAGCTCCATTAAACAACTAACAAGGCCCACAGTTCTTTAAAAGCAGTTTAGATGAGTATTGTTTTTGCCATGTCTCCCTTGAAGGTTTCACCCTCTACTCCAAATATGCTCTAAAGATGCACTTTCTAATAATCACTTGAAAAGTGTTCCATATATTCATCATCAGGGAATCACAAATTCAAAACTCAATTGGATACCAATGCACACTCACCAGAAACTAAAGTAAATAAAACTGAACAGCATCACAAGTTAATGAGGACAATGCTGTAGGAGTATAAAATTTTACAGCTACTGTGGAACTTATTGGCAATCTTTTAATATGATGTATTTGAGACCCAGTAATTGTGCCCCGATTGTTTATCCAAGTGAAATGAGATCATATGTCTATATAAAGACTTGTACGTTCATGTTCATTTATAATAGCCCAAAGGTAGGAAAGGCCCAGACATTGATTAACAGAAAAACAGATAAAGAAACCATGACATAGTTACATCATGAAATATTACTCAGCAATAAGAAAGGTATGAACTACTGCTAAATGGACTAAATGTTTGATTCCCCCTGAAATTCATGTGTTTAATCTCTAATTCTCAAGGTGATAATACCTGTTAGTAGAGCCTTTCAGAGTTAATTGGGTGATGAGAATGGAGCCCTTATGAATGGGGTTAGTGCCCTTATAAAAAGCTATATGAGAGAGATGATATCTTTCTGTCACATGAGAGCACAGGAACAAGGTGGGTGTCAGCAAACCAGGAAGAGGGTTCTCACCAAACAGCAAATCTGTTGGCACTTTGGTCTTACACTCCCCACCTTCCACAACTGAGGTAAATATTTGTTGTTGAAGCTACGCAGGTTATGGTAGTTTTGTTATAGCCACTGGCTAAGAGAGCCACTGACAATTCTAACACATGAATGGATGTAAAAAATAGTATGCTGAGCGTAAGAAGCCAGATGCCAAAAAGGACATCATCCCTTCAAAATTCTAAATGGACATTATTAACTTATGAAAATACAAATCACATTAAAAGTTGCTTCTTAGGTGGTACATGGGGACTGACTAGAAACAGCATAAGGAATCTTTCTGAGGTGATGGAAATATTGTGTTTTGATACTCATTTGCCTAAACTGGTTCAATGTTCCATTATACATACTTAAGATCTGAATGTTTCATTGTACATAAAATTTACCTCAAAAATATTCAAAATAACAAAAATGCCTGGTAATTTTAAAGTCCCAAAATGACAGCTGAAGTTCTGAAAAATCACATCTGCATTCCAGGCCGTGAGAAGGAAAATGAGTGGGGAGCTACAAGGACAACGGAGACATGCTTGCTATCTGACCCTCTTTAAGGAAACTCAAAGTCCTTTCAAACATTCTCACCTAATCCTCATTGGACAAGAGATCGATAACAATGGACATGAGACAATCTAGACAAATGGGACCACAGGCATGTGAACTATTTGGCCAGCCACCTTTCAAACAGAATCAAATCTATGTTTGTAAGAACAAGAAGTGATGAATGGAAATTTGCAGGTTCAAGGACTCCACCAAAAATTGTGCCTATGCACACACACAGTTTCTTCACAATTTCAGGGGATTCATGGGTCTCCACTGGAATACCATTTTAATCTGAAATTTCTATTAAATACTACTGATGTTGGGAGTTTCAATGACCAGTTATAACTATACACAGTTAATGCAAAATATGTGAACAGCAAATTCACATGGTAATGGGCATCCAGGAGACACAAGATTGTGTAGAACTTGCTTGGCTCATCCACCTGGAATTAATTTGGTTGCTTATGCCTCCCAAAGGCTGCACTCCATTAAATGTCCTTTTCTTCATTGAACAGTACTTAATTCTGCTGCCAACTTAAATATATAACATGTGAATGTAAGAAGATAGGCCACTTCACTTAAGTGTACATTCTACTTACACACTTGATTTGATGACATTAGTTTGCAGGTGTCTCTACTTCAATTAATTGCATATTGGTGAAATGCATAATTTAAACTCAGTACCAAACTGAAGTATTCAAATGATAGTCTCTTCAATATAATTATTCAACAGAAGGTGGAGTGCTGACAAAATGTTGTCCTTTATTTTTTTAAATAATAACTTCAAGTACGTTCAATATTAGATAACACTGAAAATGTCAACAAAATATGATAAATAGAAAATGAAAATAATGAGATTATAACTTTCTGTCTTTACCTAATATTTCCTCCATCATTTCATGAACTATTTTACCTCATGAAATCAGATTACACACTCCCAATATCCTGCAGACTTTTTTCAGTCTGATTTGAAAAATCAGGGAAGATTGCTTTAAGAAGATCACATAAAAACCCAATATTTTTGCTGACCAGTAAGTTAGAGGATGATCTGTAAAAAATATGCTGACTTCCTTTTCTTGTAATAGCAAAGTGAAAATGAAAATCATTCAACATAAGAAATATACAACTTATTCTTCCTACTATCTTGGGGTTTTAGTTTGTCCCCCCCCCATATACTATTTTGAAGATTGACTTAAGTGCCTTACTTTCCTGATAAATTGACCTCGTATCTGAGTGAATGTTGAGATTGAATGATTGTGTCTTTACATTAAACACAGAATATGAAAAATGTTATTATTTCATCACTGAACCACTGACATAGCACCACACTACTAAATTACCATTTCATTGTCTATCTTCACAAACATAGTTCTACTTATTGAGCACCTCATCAATGCAGGAGTCTTTACACTGAACATTTCTATGTTTGGTTTACCAATGGTTTCCTCAGTTCAAAATCCCTGGGGCTGTGTATATGGCAAAGGAGACTGCAGACATGAATAAATTAAGACCGTTGGGATCAGGTGACAATATTGCATTGTCTAGGTGGTTCCAATGAAGTCAAAAAGAGAGAGAAAAGGTGATGTGAAGATTCACTTTGAGAGACATTTGAAGATGCTATGCTACTGACTTTGAAGGTGAAAGAAGAATCTGGAAACCAAAAGAGCCAATGAATGTGAACAATCTCTAGAAGCTAAAATGGGCAAGGAAAGGATTTTCCCCTCTAACCTCCTCAAGGAAAAAGCCCTGTAGACATCTTGACCTTAGCCAGTGAAATTGATTTTAGATCTCTGGCCTCCAGAACTCTAAGAGAATAAGTTTGTGATGTTTTAAGCCACTGAATTTGTGGTAATAACTTTTTTCCCATTGCAATAGGATATTAATGCAGTTTCTAATATCAGAACCACTCTGGAAGGATAGTGTTATTACTACACACACACTAATCAGGTAAGGGAAATGAGATTTAAAAAAGGGCAAACAGGCAAGAGGAACAGAAATGGAACGGCTGAGATGGAGTTTTGGTGTGACCTGAAACCCAGACACCATTCTTCCCCAACATACAGATACATATGAGCACAAGGCACATTTCACTGTGTTTGTCCTAAAGGTCATCTGCTTAAAAATGAAAAGAAGTAAATCAAAGTGTCTCATATCCAAAGCATAGTATGTATTCTAAGCAAGGTGCTGATTCAATCAAATATTTTCAAGGCCTTAGTCTTTCTGTAAAGGGGATTTTATAGCTCAGATTAGACTCCTTTGTCCCTATAGGCATGGGAATTAGAATTATAAAGCTGTGAAGAAGACCTATATTCAAGAACAACTATTGGTGAGGATGTGCAGAAACAGGAACTCTTGTTCACTGCTGGTGGGAATGTAAACTGGTACCATTCCTATGGAAAACAGATTCCTTAAAAATCTAAAAATGGAAATATCATATGACCCATCAATATATCTCCTAGGTATTTAACTGAAGACTATGGAAATGCTGATTTAGAAAGATAAATGCCTGAGTGGCTGGTGTGAAGGGGATGTTTGAGCCCAGCCTCTTGCCATATCGTGAGAGGGGCTGACCCTATGTGGTGGGGGTCGGGGGCAATGGAGACAACACCCTCTGGTTTACTACCACTCTGGTCAGCCCTCACCATGAATGAGAAAAACACTAATCCAGCTGCAGATAGACAGGAGGAAGTGAGAAGAATAAATAAAGGCCCTGGACATGCCCATCTCCTGGGCAGGACCCAAAAAGGGCATGACTGGAACCACAAGACACGAGACTGCGAGACTCACTGTGGTGATGACCTGTCACAGAACCACATACACAACGTTTTCAGGGGCTGGGAGCCAAGTTCCCTGTTCAGAGATACCTTCAACATGAGCGAGGCTCCCTCCTTCTCCACGAGGGGTGGAAGCCGCAGAGATGTCTCAGCGGCCCCATGGCAGAATTGCAAACCACAAGCGAGAAGATGAGTCAGTCCAACCATCTGCTAATGTCTGCCCCCATCGGGGAACTTTTCTATCGACTGTGAGACAGGTTCCCAATGCCATAGGCCAGAATGATAAGGCGAAGAAGCAGCAAAATGGGACAGAAATCAGAATGGAGGAGATAGTCGGTGAGAACGAGGAGGCATGGAGACCTGGGATCATAAGGGCTCAGAGAAAAGGAGACACCACAGGAAACACCACAATAAAGGCCCCACAAGAGGTTCTGGATGTGCTTGGACTGGCTACCTGCCAGGAAGTCATGCCTGGAAATGTAAGCAGCATGGTCTGCCGCATCCCAGGAATACAGGTCTGAAACCAGGAAAAGGACATTGCTCCAGGGAAGAAAAGGAAAAAACCAATGGGTTGAAACATCCATCAACAACTGGCAGCAAAATAGGTGTCAGAGTGACTGGAGTGAGGGACGGGGGAAGGAGAGGGGAGAGAACCACCCTAAGGGGATCAACAACTAGATAAATATGACTGATGTCATATAAAAACAATAAAATATATATGTAATCAATACAATAAATAATTTTAAAACGGTAAATGCACCCCCACATTTATAGCAGTTCTACTCACAAAAGCCAAACAATGTCTGGCATTGATGATTGATGATCAGATAAAGAACTTGTGGTGTATATATTCAGTGGTATAAGATGACACACACATATATACATAATTTTTATCTTTTCTGATAACATGGTTGAACTTGAGGTGATTATGCTGAGTGAAATAAGTCAGAAAGTACAAAAGTTGGGTGGTTTCACTTTGATGTGGGCTATGAATAACCAAAGCAAGTAAACTGGCAAACACAGCAAAAATAACTCAGACTATGAAAAAACATGATGTTTACTAGAGGGGAGAGAATAGGGCTAGAAGGAATCGGTTGAGGAGGTTAACTGATAGTGAGATGACGGTAGAACTTTGCTAACACATGGATGAGGCATATCCACATATGTACGTGTGAAACTGTACTCCCCAAATTGTATAGCTTTGTAGACAAATGGCAAATCAATGCAATTTAATTTTTAAAAAGAAGAAAATTTCAAATAAAATAATAATAAAGCTGCTCATGGATTCTGCATGAAAACTCAGTGAGGAGGGGCTATAAACCTGAGAGGCTAACTCAAATGAGATCTTCATACAGTTGTCAAGGAGTCCAGACTCTGAGTTCGCAGTTATGTTCAGCTGCTTTGTAGTGGGTATGTCACGTGCTCCTCATACAGGTTTCAAAAAGGGGTCTACTATTGCTGGCCAAGTCAAAATTAAAGTAGAATTTTCCAGAAATAATTCATTTGAGTTGTACCTTGTAATAGTAAAGAAGTGCTGAATTCAAATATGAATTCACAAATCCTAAAAGCAGAGAATGAAATAAACCATGAACCTGAGGTCTTTTATTAGTTATACTTGTGTCTGCCCAGTGTGTATTGTGGTGGGAGGATTGTTTATTGCAACGTCCTGGAAAGGACCTGGATTCTGTGGGAAGTGACCAGGTTGCTTGTGATTTGATCTTTATTCAAGTGAAATGCTGTAACTTTCTCTATCTAATTTTCTTTTTATAATTTCGGTGTTTTAATAAGTTACTGAGACATCAGCAAAAGAGATGATTTTAAATGACTGCAGAAATAGTATTTAGTTACTAGGCTGGTAAAACAGTGACATCTTGTGGTGATAGGTTGCAACAACCCCTAAAGTCAGAAAAGGTTAATGCAAGGATTCCAAAGGAAATGGGAGAGAAGCTGCGGAAAGCAAACCTTATTAAATCTTTGTTCTTGAAAATAAAATGAGTTTGGCTGTGAGAACAAAAATCTGGCTTTCGGCCTTAGAATTTGCTGTGTTTTCTATATCAATAGGGACAAAGGATTTTAATTTAAAAATAAGCCTCTTATGGAGACAGGAACACTGCAAATACTTCATTCTATAAATCCCTTATTTAAAACAAAAGTAATGAAACTTGTATTTGTTTCTTTTTCATTTTATTTTTGTGGCGGTAACTCTGATTTACAGTACGGTGTGTAATTCAAGGGCATAGAATAAACTCAGCGATTTTACCCTATTTCCTTTGCTGACGCCAGTGGCCACACAGCTTAGGTGAACAGTTGCACAGTAGGTGCTTTCTCTCTGACTGGGGTCTATCTCTGGTTGAGAAAATAGATCCTGCTTGTACAGGACAGTCTGGAAATGCCTGAAACTTAACCCTCACAAGCCACTCTCTACCAACAAGGTCAAGTGCAAGGGAATAAATACTTTAAAATCTGCCAAAACTATGGGTGGGACAATCTGAGATGTACTCAACAGGGTAGAACTCTGGTTTCCCACAGCAGCAACTGCCTAGTTCATGCACCTTTTGTTTTCCTTCCTCTATTCTAACCCCCCTCTCATGCTTTCTAGGGTCACAACCCCATAAATGACTGCATAAGAACAGTTAAATCAGGGACGACTTTTGGAGAACTCCAAGTCAGTATTGGGTGACCATAAGCCATCCACATACGCATGTGTTTCAAAGGGGGGATATGAGGTCTCAGCATTTTTTCTAGTTTCGTTAGCAAAATTCCAAAATGAAAATAAAGAAACACCCCAAAACCAAGACAAATCTTACACGTTCTGTTTTTACTGCAACCACAAGGCCATTCACAGCTGCCTGCAGCCCCCTGCTGCCGATCTTCTCTGGGCTTTCTCTTCGTGAAAATGAAAGTTCAAAAGAGGGAAATTGCCTTGGTAAGGAAACATCATCTACTCCGGGGATTCTGGGTCCATTCTAAAAATCCCTGCAAGAAAACATAAGCGGAGCGCTAGCCCTGGTTGAACCAATTGATTTGCTAATTGGTTAGGAAAATAATATATTCAGATTGTGTACTTGAAGATCCAAGAATGGGAAATATATTGCAAAGCAGTTATCTATCACCAGTTATCTCTTTTCTAACAACCAACATGATCAATTATTTTTCTTCACTTTCAAGGGCATGCGAGGCGCAGAGAGATCACCGAGGGCCTCAATATTTTACACAAATCAGGTCCCAGTCGAGGAGTTGATACATTAGAGGAAGGGGTCAGCGCTTTGACCATCAATCACATGTAAATTTCAACCCTGGCCACAACTTTGCATCAAGAGTCAATTTATTCCAACCTGATGGCAATGGAGAGTCGTCCCCCCCCCCCCAAAAAAAAGCTGGTTTATATTGGCATGTTGAAAATTACAAAATAAATCTCAATTGTATTCACCTGAACTCTTGGTCACAAACAAGTCAAATGTGCTAACTACGGCCTGTGACTAATAGCATTTTAGACACCACACGGTCCTGGGAAAGTCATGCTTTTATTTCCCCTTAAAAGAAAACGATTTCTAAGCCAATTATTCATCTCCCTAAGCAGTAACTTTGTAAGATTTAAGTCATTAAAAAAAAGATTTATCTGCTCCAAATTTCAGAACAATAAATGCCTTTTTCAAAACCACCATATATATATATAGATATATATATATCTATATATATATATAGATATATATATATATATATATATATATATATCTATATATATAGATATATATATATCTATATATATAGATATATATATATCTATATATATATATCCTAACGTCTAACCCCTGCCTTGAAATCCATGGATGCCTTCACATTCTACTTCTGAGTCCTGAAGTACCATTGTATCTTAAATATAATAATGAGAGATTCTGTGTAGTATTTTACAGATGCTATTTTATTGACAGCCTATAATATTGTGATACCTTTATGATTACATACATACATATGTACAGCCATACATAAAAACAGATCAAAAATCTGTATCTTGAATGAAATTCTGATCTGATGAAACTCAAGCCCCTAATTATGGTTATCAGCCTGCTGTTACCGCAGAATAAAAAGTAAAAAGATCTCAATAGCATCCGATGCAAAATATTTATTTCTCATATGTCTTTTCTGCCCAGGAGCTGCGGTGGCTCAGTGGACCTAAGTGGACTTGACCAGGTGGCTTCAGGCTGGACGTTGGTTCCAGCTCTGCTCCACACAGCTCTCCACTTTCTGGGATCGACAGATTAGCTGGACAATAGTCTACCCCAGGTGGTGACAGAAGTGCAAAAGGTAAGTGGGACATAAGCATGCCCATAAGGCTAAACTCAAGACTGGCATAGTGTTGTTGCTACTCAATGTGCAAAGCAAGTCACATGGTCAAACTCAAAGTTACGGGGCACAGAAACACATTCCTCTTTCCATGGGAGGACCATGACATAATATGCACCTGAAACTTACACAATGTTTCAAATCACTGTGACCGCCATAAAAATGTATCCATTTAAACAACTCAGTATATCCCACTCACTGGGTCAGTGGCCTTGTGGAGTGGTATAATCTTTACAAATAATTTGAAAGGTGTGTGTTTGTAGTGAGCTAAGCGATGAACTATTCTGCTATCCTAAGAGGTGCTCAAAGAATGGCAAATTGGAAGGGGTACCAGAGGGAGGAGGGAGGGGGAGGTATCCCCCAAAAAACACAGAGGTTGTGATCTAAAGAACTAACTAAATAAATAATTTCTAAAAAATTAAAGAAAAAAGAATGGCAAATTGGGCAGTTAAACAAGACGCAGTTGATGTATCTCTACGCCAAAAAATGAAACAGACCAAAGTGTCTCTATTGCTCCTCACCCTCACCTCTTTTACTCCTTAATCTTACCCGGTCACCCCGACCTTCATGCCTCTGGTTTATCTATTTCCCCTACTCCACCTCGTTCCCTGTAGCCCATTCCCCCCAAACCCCACCCTCTGCATTTCCAGACTTAGCTATCTGATAACCAGCACCTCCTGGGATGGTGATGGCTGGGTAGGGTCTTGTTTAAAAACATCTACAGTTGAACTAGGGTTTCCTGGGTACAGACCACACGCACTTCAATAGCAGTTATCAAAACAGTTCTTGGAGGTAAGCCTCCTTTAGCTGCAAATGAACTAAATTTAAAACCCAATTTATGAAAGTTAGTAATAAGTTCTATTGTTGTTCTTTTTAATAAACCTATAAAATGATTAATAGTCAACTACTACTTTTAGTGGGTCAAATGTCCCGAAATAATTTACTAGACCTTCTATTTTCATATTTATCTGTGATGGTGCCTCTATGTAAGTCATCATGGTGTCTGAGCTATAGTCTCTTCTTCTCTATCAGTTCCGTTATCTAAAGCACAATGTTTGGCTAGCTTAGTGTCTCTTTGGGTAGGTTTCCCTTGCTTTCTCTTCTGTGAGTACACTTTACTTGCTGTAACTCACTCTGGACATGCCCATTTAAATTTTAGGGGCACATCATATAATTTCCTGTTTTGGCTTATATTGTTTTAAATGTATAGATTATTTTGGAGAGAATGGCAGGTTTATAGTATTGATGTTTTACATCCCCCTAGGAACATGGTATATGTCTACATTTATATAGATATTTTGTGTTCTTTAATATGATTTTTCTTTATTGTTATTGTTTACTTATTTATGTACATATTTATGTACATTTATGTACATGTTTACTTTTTATTTATATATACTTTACATTGTTGCGTTCCCTGGGGTTCTCCCACCACCATATCACCTGTGTACCATCATCATCTTGATCTTTGTGCTTATCCCTTCCCTGACTCCTCCCTCTCTCCCCCTCCCTAGCTGTATGTTTTTGTTCTGTTGTCCATTTGTTAGCTTTGACTTTTTCTTGACCTTTTGTTTGTTTCTCCTATATCCCTCCTAACATGCATTTTAAATTATATATGAAATTCTTATATATTTTTTGTTAGGTGAATTCATATACTTTTTTTTTGAAGAAAGGAATCTTTTATTCAGTCAAATGGCTAAAAGTTTTTTCTTCCATCTCTGCTGCTCTCACCTGCTGGCTTCTGGGCTGGGTGTCTCTTTTTTTTTTTTTTCTTCATTCATTCTTTAAATTGCAACATCAGTAAATGGTTGCTGGGATGCCTCCCCCTTCCCCTGACACCCCCTCCTTTCCCTCAGACCCCTCTCTCCTTGTTGTTTGTTCATCTATATTAAGTCCATTGATCTCTTCCTTGCCTGTGGATGACAGTATCCTTTTATTAGGTGAGGGACTGTATTCTTGGGACATGGCAAACCATGCTGGTAGGTTTTGCATTGGGCATCCAGTCCATTCTCATTTAAGGTCTATCAATGTCTTCTCACTGTTGGCTGTCTTCTCCACTCCGTTCTGTGTATTTTGCTGCACTCCCATCCTGGGGGGGAGGGGTGTGAGTACTGCACCTGCGCAGCCTTCCAGGCCCTGCCCTTGTTGGGGGGGGGGGTCATGATGCCCCTTCTGTTTCACTATCACTCCACTTAGTCCTCAGGAGGATTAGGAAGAGCACAAGTAATACAAACACCAACATAGAATGGGTGAGGAACCAGATAAATATCCTACCCACACATCTGAGCAGGATGCAAGAGAAGGAATATCAGGAGAGCCATTGCATGCAGGACTAGAAAAACAACTACAGGGATGACCTATCATGGATTCACACCTACGTGCTCACCAGGAGCGGATGAACCAAAATCCCATTTCTGATATACCATCTAAGAGAGCAAGTTGCCCCTCCCCATTCCATGGGAGAAGAAGCCACAGAGTCGGGGCATCAGCCTCACAGCCAAGCTGCAGACTGAGGGAGAAAAGATGATCTGCAATGGCCATTCACATATGCTTGTCACCACAGAGCAATTTTTTACCGACAATGGCTAAGGGACAAGGCCCCCTAAACCAGATGCCAGAACTATAAAGTGAAGAATTCATATACTCTTGGCTTTCCTTTTGTTTTACTACCATGCCATAGTAGGTTGGTTTTATATAGAAAATACTATCAATTGTAAGTTCTTATAATGACCTTCCATCTTTCTAGTAGTTATAGAAGTTTGTTTCAATTTATTCTAGAGCTTAAACATTTTGAGGTCTTACCCATGTATTATTTTAAATCATATTATATTTTCATAAGTACCACAGTAGTTCCCTAAATCCCCATTAATATAGGTCACTCATAAAGTTTCTTGAGAGCAGAATGTCTATATCAAGTCTGCTGCTAATTGAGTCTGTGAAAATGTTATATTCTCGCTCAGGCTAGAAATCCTTGTTAGAGTGAAAAATGCAGAATTTACCATGGCCATTAGTACCTGAGCTTGAGTAAGGCTTTTTAGGTGACCTACAGATAGCTCACGTAGGTGGTCTAAGAAGAGTTATGGGACCTAGCTCCCCAAGGTGTCAGGAGAAGCTCTGAAAAATGTGAACAGGGAATAAAAAGGGAGATGAAAGTGGAAAGGTGAGGTGAATTCAAAACAGAGGCAAGACTTGTCTTAGAAATACTTTTGCACTAAGCAAACTCCAACAAGCACTAAATAGAGATTATTTTCTCTCAGCACTAAGCCCTTATTTCGCAGGGTCTCTTTCTTTTGGAGGAAACCAAGGAGATCGGCCCCTCCTTGCATTCTATTCTTTTTGTGAGGTTCGCTAATATTTTGATTGCTCCAGAGCTCAAAACATACATTTTAAGTCATATCCTTTTGGAATAAGTTGCCCAAGGAAGAACAGCCTCAAAATTATTTCATATTTTTACAGGTGATGGGAAGGAGAAATAGGACCAAATGGGCATAGATAAGGATATTTAGTAGTTTTGTTGTATCTTCCAAAGTCTGTCATATAGCAAATGATCAACTGTGCCTTGTCAAGAGCAAAAAATTACAGAACTCATTGAATTACTAAAGGATGAAATATTATTTGGACTTAGAAAATATCACCATGTAAAAGGCAATTGTTGAAAGGTACAAATTCATAAGACATAAATAGAATTAATGTTTCCTGTACAATTTTTCAGGACCTCACTGGGAGTTTCCAGTATATCTAACTCAATTCAACACATTGTGATCACCTATGTCATGCCAAGCACTTTGCTAGGTGCTGGAAAGACAGAGATAAATAGGACTTTCACTCTGTGCGCAATGTGCTCAAAATCTAAGTGAGGAAGATGGAAATGTAAATAACTAACAATATTACAGTATAATAACTGCTATGTTCGAAGTAGAAAACTAGTGAGGTGGGAATAAGTAGGTGAAGGAATGATCCTTCTGGCTCTCAAGGAGAGCACAAGGCAGATCATGGGAGGTTATACAGCTGCAGTGGATATACAAAGACCAGTGGAGAGACACAGCTGCAGAAAAGCAGACTTAGATCAACTTTCTTAAGGAAAAAACAAACAAACAAACACTCAGGAAGAGAAAAAAAGCAGTGCAACTAGTTCAGAAGTTCTTGCACTCAACCAACAGCTAGTGGAAGTGGTTAACTTAAATATGGAGTTTGGGAACAGATGTAGGATTTCTTCCATGTGACTTGAGGAGGAGGAATAATGAAAGTCCGGACCTCAAATAGGAAGCATATAAAAAGGTAACCACTATTCACATACATTAAAAAATAAATTTTTCAGTTCCTATGATGCATTATCCTGGTGAAACTGTGACCCCAATATTGGCAGCTGTTATTTGTTGGAAAAATTTAGACATAACCATTACCTGTGTCTGAAAGACAGAACTAAGAATGGCCTAAAACCAGATATGGGTACTTTCTTCTTTTACATAGATGTTGTATATCTAAGCAGACTTGGAATTATGCTAATCTAAGGCCCTGGGGCTATGGTTCCCAGGCCCAGGTGGGGAAGGGGAGATGGACCACCAGGGGAGAGTGTGCTTATGAGTTGGAGCCTCTGCTTTCATGAGGGGAGGAGGAGCAAGAAAAAGGATAAAAAGAGAAAAGGAGCATGGGCTGGGGATATAAGACGTTTGGGAAGGAGAGCTGAGTGGAGAGCAGGATATCGGAACTTGGCACCAGGTATGGAGGTTTTGGCTTCAGGAGGAGGGCCCAGGAGCTGAGGCTTTTGGGGCTCCCCAGCGTTCGGGTCCCCGAGGGTCTAGAGCTATGTGAAGGTGAAGGAGAGGCTGACCCTGATGAAGGGCTGAGCCACAGTGGAACCCAGATAGACCCGAACTGAATTCACTCGATGCTGACGAGTGACAGAGGACCAAAAGATGTGGTTTCAGACTGAAGTACACTAAGACTGAAGTAAACCCCATGCAGCTTCTGAGGAGCAGAAGTGGGGTTCTATTCCGTGTGGGACACCTGTGAGGGTGTGGACTATTAGACTCTGTTTTCCCTTATCTGTAAATAAACCTCTAGGCTTACCCTTATCACAAAGGTTTGAGTTTGATCCCTGGGCAACAGCTTGCATGCAGGCAGAAGAACCCTCATTGACAAAAATTAAAAGGGGTGATCCCCTCCCCCAATAACACTGGCATGACCAAGAGAAACTTCAATATGCATTAGGCTTACATGTCTTACAGCATAACACATTTCTGAGAATCACTTGGTCACAAATGTATTATGCAAAACACTGCAAAAGTGGGTAGAGTAGAAATACAATATTAGAGCTCTGTCATCAGTGCTGGACATCAATTAGTGGAAGATGACAGTGGGAACAGAGAAGTCACCCCTACAATTAAGAACCCACTATGGAATGTGAGCAGCCAGAATTCTACCTGGCATCGAGAACGCAGAAACTATTTGGTGGATGAATAAATGAAGAAATCAGAAATGTAGATATCAAGAACACAAGTGACTTTCTTGTGATACCTGTCTCTGAAATGGAAAGCAAATTACGACCTCCCTCCCATGGTTGCAATCAAAAAGTACAACAGACATTTTGTCTTACTCTCTGATTATCTTTTTTTTATTTTATTTTCTGCAGTTCAAAACACTCTACGTTTCCTTCAAAACTAGGGATATGTTTCAATTCTTTGAAGAATATATGAACTGTGTTTATTCTCCTCTTGAACCTTAGTAGGGGAAAAATCGCTTCCTTTGAATAAACAAATGTGGATTCAATTCACAGTCAGGGGAAAATGGGAAAAGTATATGAGAAATTATGGCAAATTATGGTACAAGTGAGTGGTCCTACACCCCCGCTGTAAACCAGTGGAACACAAACCAAGCCACAGAATGAGAACTGAATCCCCAAATCTAGCAGAAATAAAAAAAAATGTGACTCAATATGTCAAAACTCAGTGAACATTTTTATGACCCATCAATTGTATCATTGCAAGTCGTTAGAGGAAAGATTTTGATGAACATCAATTTCCACATCAAGAAAAATAAATGAGGCTCCATTTCTTTCCTTCCCTTTGTTCTCACCTTCAAGTTGTTAAGGTCTTTGAGAAGAATAAAAGATGACACTTCAGTAGCTCACAAATCAGACTTAACTGCTCCCATGTCAGTTTGAGTTTAGAAAAGATTACTTTCATCTAACAGCCCTCTCCAATACAGTACTACAGTGGGATACTATGTCACCTCCAGAAATGATTTATATGGTATCTACCTAAATTTTAAAATATTAGAGAACTCTGCCTTCTATCCATGCTTTTAACACAGCTCCCAACAGTATCTTAATAGCACAAAGAGCAAAGAAAGACATTTCCTATTTCTTAACTACCTACCATCTTAAGAGTTTAGAAAAAGGTTCAAAATAGAGGTCAAAATGAACATACAAACACACATCTATCTGCACACAACTATTCTCCAACTTTCCAGTCTCCATAAGAGAAACGATCCAATTTAAGGTTTAAAATACTTTTCAGTCAATATAGCATTAACTAAATGTGAGGATTACAATATGAGTAATCCCTTTGCCCAGGGAACTCCCAATCTTGCAGGGACGTTAAGAAATGTAAGTGAATGTACTTTACATGTACAGCATAATAAAATAACTATATTAGAAAGGCAATGATGTGTCAGCGATACTCAGAGAAAGAAGGGATAACTTTTTAACACAACTGATGGAGAATATGAGGGCACTGTAGCCAAAGAGAATGTAATAAACATAGGATCAAGGATCTTCAAAAAGAGGCAGTTTAGCTGGGCATGGTGGCACGTGCCTGTAATCCCAGTTACCTGGGAGACCGAGGCTGGGGATCACTTGATTCCACGGGTTCAACACAACCCTGGGCAACATAGCGAGACCTTGTCTCAAAAAAAAAAAAAAAAAACAATGTAAAAAAGAGGCAAAGTCTGGTTCCCTTTGGAGTGAAAAAAGGAGAAAGAAAAAGTCTGAGAAACCAAGTATAGATCATGAATGGATGATCTTGAGAGTCAGGACCAAGAATTTTAATTTCACTATATAAGATAGCAAATGCTTCGAAGCAAGGAAATAGCATATTAGTTGTGTTTTGGATGAATTTGGAAGTGATGTGAGGCTGTGTGATAGACTTCAAATGATCACTACCATAATAGTTATTATAATAGTCCAGTAATAAACCCTTAAACCAGGACACCAGGAGGAGGAACTGAAAGGAAGATATAAATTTGAAAGATACAAAGAGACATCATGACTTCACGTTTCTAGTTCCACATGGAAGGAACCACTTCATCCTAACAAGTAAAAAGCTAAACAGATGGAAAATCAACAACCCTTCTTAGGTGCACAAGAGAACAGTGGCCGCAGAATTAGTGAAGAAGAAAACTCATGAGTGGAAACTGCCATGAGCACCAGTGGCAGGGCAGGAAGACCTGATTGTAATTCACGGAGGCCTATTATGGACCACTCAAGAGTTAAGAAATCCAGAGGAGCCTAATCATAGGGGAATCAGCATGATGGGATGTGAGATTCACCCTGTAAATATCAAAGAAAAATGACCTCTCCTCTGGCATGGGGGAGGGGGAGAGGAAAGATTCTGAAATATACCAGGACACTCTGCTCTTAAGAAGATCCGCCCCCAAGAGAAACTAGTTAACCAAAGACTCATTTGCTGGAGTATTTATTATCAGAGCCTAACTGAGGTGAAGAAGGAAAATACCCAAATCTAGTTATTCTGTCCCAACTAAGGAAAGGGAAGAAACCTGGGCAACACTTGCGAAGTTCATAGTCCAAAGGTACAGGCTTCCTGATAAAATAAGGCCTAATCACACCCACCACCTAGGACCATAGTCTATTGTGCTGCCTTCCCTCTTTGTTCTTACTCTTCCCCAATCCTTCCCCCACCTGGATGCTTCAGTTCTACGGTTAGCTTTTAAGGGTCATTGTAAGCTTATCTTTATCTTACATATGGAATCTCAAAAAGCAAACAAAAATCAAGTTCACAGAGAACTTGACTTAACTATGTATGGGGTCAGATGTTAACTAAACTTGGGATAATTTTGCAATATACTCAAATGTTGGCTCAGTACACTGTACACTTGAAACAGTGTTTTATGTCAAGTATATCTCAATTAAGAAATAAAAATAAGTTATTAGTTCAAGGCAATATGGAAGGAAGAAATTCAAGTATGCCAGTTCTCAATCCATTAATCAAAGCACCAGTCTTGAATTCTGCTTTACATATATATAAACATATATATTTATAAATATAAATATATACATAGATATATAGATACAGGCTTAGTGAAAGATCAGATTAAGGCCCTGGAAGCCTCCACACTGAGAGGAATAAGGATGCCGGATAAGTTCTCTATGGACACCACCCAAACCAAATCTTACCCTCCGACTATAACTGAAACTGCTGTCAACCTCGCCCACCTCACCCAGTGAATGACCTTACCCATCTGCCGACTGTGCCTGCCACACCAGCAAAACCCATCCCCCATGTCCCTGCCCCTATAAAAGCAGACACCAACAACTCCATGTGTGTGCAACTTCACTAACCCCCCCACCCTGTGGTCAGTGAACCTCGCCCGGGAGCCTGCAGCAATAAACTTTCCTTAATTCTACTTGGCCTGGCTCCTGTTTCCCTCCTTCCTCGCTGTCCTTTCACTTAGTTCTATTGGATGTAGAAAACAAAGTAGAAACTAAGGCAGATCTGGAGTCCTGACATTTTTGTATTAATTCAAGCTTCCTTTTGTGTTAGATAAGTGAACTAGGACAACATATTTACCTTTGGAGTCTTAATTTTCTTGGTATAGAAATGTTATAATAACACTCATTTTATAGTGTTACCTTAAATTAAAATATGTGCATATATGGGTGCTTATATATCCCACCACAAAATTCAACATAGTATCAATAACCTCCAGTTCACTTCCTTACAGAATTACTATTAGAATTAAATGAAATAATGTGTTTGGGGACACCTGGAAAGTAGTAGATTAGCTTGACAAACTTACAAAGTAATAAAATGACACTTGAAAAAATAGCCATGGTTATGTACATATCTTCATGATTCTTTTTAAGTAGACATTGAGAATGAACTTATTTTATTTTACTGAATATTACCTTGTAGCCTTATTGAAGTCCTAAATATTCTACATGCTAAAATAAAAATTTAGTTCATTTCCTGGAGTATGTTCAATCACTATAAAATGCCATTTAACTGCAGTGCATATTTTTTAGATGCAAGCCTTATTTGACTTTGAAACTATGCTGACTGAGAAAGAAATGCAGTGTTGATTAGCTTTCTAAGCCCCACTAGATTTTCAAGATAATCATCTTCTACTCTACATTTTAGTTACATAAACTCAGCCTTAATCTGAATGTATGTAACTTCCAAAATTTAGAGTAAAATGATTTCATACCCATAGTCCCCGACCCGTTGCGGTAGTTAATTGTAAAAGGTCTATGTAGTTCATATACCCTGAATGTTAATTTCTCATTAGCTAAATAATGTCTCAGGAATATTTGTGTTAAACTTTTAAATATCACTTACCTTGGAGAATTGCTAAAATAAAGTCTCATGCCAAAGTATTTCTATTAGATGAGATTCTCTCTTTCAAGTAAGGAAAACCCAACTCATAATAAAAATAGCATTTATGAATTCATATATCTGAAAAGTATATGAGTAAATTCAGGCAAGAATAGATCTGGCGACCCAAACCATGAAAATGGGACTCCATATCTTTAAACATCTCCGTTTTCTCTCTGGTCATCGAGCTTTATTCTAATGGACACTTAATCATCGTGAAGGTGGTTGCCAACACCTCCAGGCTTACGTAGGCAAGCCCAAAAGGCCAACACAAGAGGGATTGCCTGACTCTCAGCAGTTCCAGAACTTGTACGACTCTCTCAAAACCGGTAGCCTTCCCGGAAGTAATTACTGTGGCCAGAGAGATGGGCCGCTCTTCTAACTGGCCAGATCGGAGTCACATGCCTACTCCCTGAAGCCAAGAATTGACTCAAAAATCATCATTAAACAGTCCTTCCCTCCTCCATGGTACCGTGCGTGCTTGCCTGTGCCGTGCCTGGTCTCACAAGACTTTCAGGATCGAGCAATTCCCAGCCAAGAAAGCAGAATCACCCCCTCCCCTAGTGCATTCGGATGAAAACTGGTCTTAAAATCAGGTACAATTCCAAGAGGAGATGCTGGGCAAGAACGAAGCTGGGTCTGCAAGGACTCACACGTGAGGGGGCTCGCATGCTATGTGGAGATGCATAGTGTCACCACCTCTCTGCAAACATCACTGCTTTGTGGCGGTGTTTCCTCATGGCATGCTTCTGTGCCGGCTCCATGATAACTATGTGAGCTATTTGAGGGTGGGGGGATCATCCAACACAAATGGCTTGATACTAGAAAACGAGGGATGGTTCACCGCTGGAAAATTGGGGTGCTGGAATCTCCCTAAAGGGAATGGAATACTGGTCAGCAGCAATAACTGATGTTCTTTAGAGCCTGGATTGACTAAATGTAATTTGCAATGATGTAGTTTCTCAGCCAGCGTGAATCTTAAAATATTTTCTTGCTTCAAAAGGGTCTTGCATTTGGAAAGCTTGAGAATCTACTAATCACTGCTTTTCTCGATAGGAGTTTGTGGCCTAAGAGAGATTCCATACATGGATGAATAACTGAAGTTTCTGTCTCTTAATTGAAATGATTCCTGTCATGAGTAGGATGCCTTAGATGACTGCTTTGGGACTTTTTGAGTCTGTGAGTCGCTAATGCCATGAGTTTTCTTGGCGGGTTAGGTAGCTTCAGAAAGGGAGCAAGAATGACTGAAGGAAAATTTGAGAAAGCCCATTTTGATCAAGAATTTCCTTTGAATCGAGGTGTTTATTCCTGAATCTACTGAGGTATCCAGCTTAGCTGCTTACAGAATGAGTTTATAAACTTCCTACAGCACTAATTTGGAATTAGTTATGCATTCTACATATGAAGGCCTTTAATCTTTTCGTACTTCTTTCCACGAGAGAGCTTAGCTCAAAGTAATTTTATGAGGTTGATCGTTATAGTGCACTTTAAATGAGCACAACTGTTGTAATAACCATGTACTCATGAGTGGTAAGTGCACCCCTTCGCTCCTGTACCCCTTTAGAAATCCTTCCCAAGACTGAAAATTTGTAATGTCATCATAGAATACTGCGCAATTACTTTATGCATATGTTTTTACAAAAGTAAAGGCTTGCATGATAAAGCTTATTTTAATCGCATGTTCTTTTAGCAATCGATGATTTAAGTCTCATATAATGCTACCTATATAACAAACCCTAATCTATTCATAAAGATCATGTTTTGTCTCGATTACACTAGAATGTATAGATCCCCAAATCCTCTTCCCTAACAAGTTGAAACTAATTTTTTTTGTAATAAAGATTCCAAAACATCTTAACTAAAAAAGGTTGATTGTGCAAAACAATCATTCATGCATTTGCAAACAACCCCAAATGTGCTTACTTTTTAATCCTCCCTTTCTTCCTTGTATTTAAGCAATTCTTTCTTAAATAGTATCTTCCTTGATACTTAGTTGTACACTGTTATTTGTTTGTATTCCTAGGGTTTTTCTCAAAGTAATAGCATGCTATTTATTTTGCTTGAATTCTGAGTTATCACTGAAAACTTCTAGATCTTTACAATACTCTTGGTCAGCAAACACCGCAAGTCAAGAGGAATTTGAGGGAAAATGCAGCAGCTTCTGAGCGCAGGGAGTTTTCAAAGTGAACTTAAAATCTCTAGCCTTCCACAAGAAGGTCAGGTTCTCATTTAGGTTCTTTATTTCCTGAAGGGGGAAATATCGGAAAGCAACAAGTAGAAATATCAGTAGAAGATGAGAAATTATAAAAACAAAATTTGCAAAGTATTTGAATTCTTCTCCCTCTACTGATCACAAAATGCTGCACATTGAAGAGAGAACAGGAATAACAGCAAAATGCATTGCTATGATTTTATTCGAAATTGCAAAATGGTAGCTTGTGACTCCCAGTTAAAACAATCCCCAGAACTTTTCTGCCTTCCTCTCACAATATTTTTCAATAAAATTTTATGAATTTATGAAACTAAATAAATTGGTATTGTGGGGGACATCTGCACATGTATGTGTGTATAAGCCTCACCTCATCCACCACCAAACTTCTAATGGCTTTCTCACTGTGAGTTTGTCAATCTCTACTCTTTTCTTCCCACCCCCCATCCTCTTCCCTCTGGTTATCACTATATTTTCATACAGTCTTAAGAGTTATTTTTGTTGTGATTTTTTGGTTCATTTTCCTTTCTTATTTATATTCTATATGTGAGCATGGCAGCATTATTCACAATAGCTAAAACATGGGAACAACCGAATGGCCATCAGTGGATAACTGAACAAGAAGTGGTCATATCTAAACTCAATGGAACACTTCTCATAATACTTATAAATGCATATTGTCTAAACAGCTGACATTTATGCTGTCATTTTTCATCCTAATCTCCACACGTGTTTTAATCTTAAATCTGCAGTGTACATTTATTTCATGCTCACCATTAGCCCTTTCTCCAGTCATCAGTTAATTGGATGAAGTTCATCCTCTTGTAGTTTGCTCAAGCACTCATGAGAACAGTACCCCTTTATTTTGGCATACTGGAAAATATTCTCTGTTGCCTTTATATTGAAAGGGCTGCTTGATTAGGTATAAAAACTCTAATTCATAGTTTGGTTCCTTAAGCATTTTGTAGGGAGCTCAACATTGGCTTTTGACCTGAATTGGTACTACAAAGAAATCTGAGGCCCGCCAGAGTAACTTGACCTTTTTTGCTTGGTTGCCAGATGGATTCTTTATCTACCAGAATCTGTTTTAGTACAGATTATTCTCATTTAATTTTTTTTAGCTTGCAGTGTAAAGATCAGTTTTTATCTAAGACAGGTTTTATTTTAATTGTCTACATAGATACCTGTCCCATTCCATGTTTTGTTTTTCTTTTCCTGGGAGGACATCACTAATGCAACTATTGGATATCCTTTGCCCTCTGTAATTGTTATTTTCTCTCATCTCAGTTAGCTCTTTCTTTCTTTACTTCTGCTTCATGAAGTTCACCATTCTCATTGCTGTTATCCGTTTCTCTCCTATTTGTTTACTATTAATGTCTACAATAATGTCTATGATCTCTTCTTTTACCTTCAGCTCTGTCTTTATTTCTAGATACTGCCACTTTTCTCCTTGATTCTTGCTGGACTGTCTCCCTGCTATTATGTCATCTTTCCTCTGAGTTCTTGCATTACTTCTCTGTGAATTTCCTTAAAGTGGCAATTGCCTTCACTTGTTTTAATTCATGGTAAAATGTTCGGCTACCATCATGGGTTGGGTTCCCTCAGAAGCAGACTTCAAAACAAGGATGTCAGGGAAAGTTTGTCATTTGAAAAGTGGTCCTAGGATACACTGGTGCTAGTTTGTTACCAACAAAAGAATGATGGAGCCGGGCATGGTGGCGCATGCCTGTAAGCAGCATCCTAGGAAGCCGCAGCGGGGACTAGGGATCGCGGTTCGAGTCCTGCTGGGGCAATGTAGCAAAACCTAGTTCCAAAAAATAATAGCTGGGCGTGGTGGCGCGTGCCTGTAATCTCAGCTACCTGGGAAGCTGAGACTGGGGATTACTTGAGTCCATGGTACCTTCGGCAACGTGAGCCTACAGTTCCACGGGCAAAAATAGCAAGACTTGTCCCCCCCCCGAAAAAAAAAAAGGGATGATGGCCACCCAGGGTTCATGAGTAGCCATGTTATAGCTGTGGAGAAGTGAGTCCCAATTCTTCTGGAGTCCACTGAGAGATTGTGTATAACAGGGATTCTCACATTGTAATGCCATACAAATCACATAGGGAATCTGTTTAAGAGACAAATCCTTATTCAGCAGGTCTGAGATGCTATAATTCTATCAGGATCCCAGGTAATGTTAAATAATAGGATTGTAGAATACCCCTCAGTATTACTCACACATTTCCAATGGGAGTCTGTTACTGATCAATGGCTGCATCTGGGGGTGTAAACTCCAAGCCAGCTTGCCCTGCACATGGGAAAAGCAGCCTGGGAGAGTTGTCATGAAGTTACAGGGACTAAAGCAGAAGCTGTGAGCCTATTCAGGAACTGCAAGTGCAGAGGGAGCGACATCAGGCACCAATTATATCTGTTACTCACACTTATTCTTGGTTCCAAGGCAACATTTTTCTAGTGAGTGTTCTTCATGTTTTGATAAGATTGACATTTCTGTCACACATTTTTTTGGTATAGCATCTTTGTACTTTGCCTTTCCTATTACTTACAAATAAATCTGTTATATTCTCATAGGGTAGGTATTTCCAGTACACATATATGGTAGAAGGTAGAGGAAATGATAAGAGGCAAGGGCAGCCATAGAGACAAATTACTTCCTGTAGTTAGTTGTGTCTATTCTGTGTCGTTACATATGTAGGCCCAACTCTCTATTTTCTAATCAAAATTAGGCTTCTGAGAGAGTCTGTCACCAGGTCAGATGATCCAGTTCCTACAACTATGGTTATAAACAATGGTTATAATTAGCACATCCTAGTAAGCCCCTTACTCTCCTTAAGTATATTTTCTCTGGTATTTTCTGAGAGGTTGCACTATTGGTTCACACTGTCCAAACACTTGATCAAGGCTTAACTGTATACAAAGGCATATAGATATTGTTGTATTTTGGAGCCTGACGATTACCTGACTTGTGTTTTCTTTCAAAATGGAGTTTGTGCTATTTCCCCATCTTCTTGCTTTTGTAATAATTGCAGGAAGAGAGAGGGGGAAAGTATTCACATTATTAGTATTCTAACACTTACTGAGTCATCTTATTTACGTGCTAAATATCCTATTTATGTGCATGTCTTATTGGATTATGCTTATTCATCAATCAAAAATAAGTATAATACTGTCCCAGCCCTCAACTAGCTCACAGTTCTATTTGATGCATTTAGGGAATGTGGAAGTTGATACACTGCACTAGGGAAGTTTTAATTGGCACAGGTAGTGTACATTGGTAAAACCACTAAATTTATCTAAACTTCAACTTTTCACATAGTAAATCAAGATGTGTAAGTATTTCAGTGAATAACATCTGGAACACATACTATAGCTGCATTAAAAACATCACAATGTTACGTATGTATAACTTAAGATGATTCCTCTATTTAGAATTTATGGGATTAAAGTTTATAGAGAATAATAGAAGTGTTACTGGAATTAGCTCTTTAATCCCCAAATAATATTTATGACCATTATCTTCCAAGTTACATGAGTGTTACCAAGTTTTCTGTGGCCATACAAGAATTGACCAAGCATGTATTAATACTCAGTTTCATTTAACTCCAGATTCCATGCTTGCTCCAATGAAGCATATTGCCTTTCTCTGAGAGGGAAATTCTTAATAACCACAAAATACCTACCTTAACAGTATTCTTACATCTCAGAGTTAAGTATCCTTTCATTAGATAAATTAGTCATGTATATAAGTCAGCCCCCATAAAACATTCATTATTATATCTTTCTATTTGTTTCCTTCATAACACTTATTATAATTTCTAATTATTATTTTTATTTCTGTTGTATATGTTGGCCATTTCTTGAACCTGCTCAATATACCACACAAACACTGTACATACCAGAGTGCATAGTAACTGAGAAGCATTCAATACATATTTATTAGAACAGTGAATAAATGAAATAGTTGGCAGGTGAATGAATTTAGTCCATAAAGAATATTGAGCCAAGAGTTTAAATAAAGAACCTTGTAGGAATCAATATCACATAAAAGATAGTTATAGAGAAGGCACTTTAAGAATGTTCATGCTATTGATGATCTGGAATGTTGTCTTATCATGAGAAGCGATGGCAGACATCCTCACCTTTCCTTCTTTTCCCTCTCCCTCATGTACACATGTTTTAGGTCTCTTATTAGAAAAGATAAGGGTCTCTGAAAAAATAATAAGGCATGATAACCTAGAAGAGACAGATGCCTTTGATAGAGTTTTCATTACTGCCTCAGATGTTCTCCTCAGCTCAAAACTCTACATGTCTTTGGACAGCACAAGAGGATGCAATGATGTTCAGAGAAGAGATCTCCAAAAATGAATAATTTGGCCCTCATGCTAAGTCTGGTTGTAAGGGAACAGGAAAGGAGATCATTAGGGTTATTTTCTAGTTTATCATGTGGGACAGGTTCCCTGAGAGTAAAGTTTCTCAGGATCCTCAAAGATAATATGGAATATGTAGTAGACCCCAATATGGGTGACTAACTGTTCTTCATGCCTTCATAGTACAGACAAGAGGCACCACTTTAAATTAGAGTAGACGTTTTCAGTAGTTATGTCTTAGGAAAAAACTTTTCAAAGTTCAAGTTATTAGAAGCTGCTTTGAAGAGCTGTAGAAGGACTTGACAATTCCTTGGGCTGTTTTCCGTTTAGTTTCACCTGACATAAACCATATGGATTTTCAACATCTCAATATTGTGTGAGTCAACAATAACATAGAGAAACATATCCTAGGTTCTCTCACTCCTTTTTTTTCTAAAAATGGGCTTATTGACATATAATTGACATTTTGTAAATATATGTTTTTGAAATATACAGTCGGATAGGTTTTTAACACATACCCAGGCAAGAAAATGAAATATTTATTGCCCTTAAAAGTGATTCACTTTGAAACACCTATTATGGCTAGATGTTCTAGAAAGGTATATATAAACACAATTGAAATAATAATTATATAATAATAAAATCCAATCTGAAAAAACATAAGCCACCAAAGATTTGGGTCATTTTAGGTGCTCAATGATGTAAAGTTGAACAGGTGCCCACTGCTTCTGGATACAATATTCTCCTCTCAATTCCCAGATGCTCTGATTATCTGAAAATAAATGTTTCCCCTATTACCATTATCTGAGGAATATACCATATTATTTTAAATTATAGTTTCTAAATCCTAGTCCTGCTTCCATAGCACAACCATTATTATCTTTTTGGTCCTTTTTCTCAGATGCAGATTTTATTTTCATAGTTGATTATATTTTTACTTTTTATACTGTTTGGTATAACTTTTTTCTCTCAATAATACTTTGTGGTCTTTATGTCTTTCAAATCTTTTAAACTGTCATTTTGAAACAATAATAGACTCATAGGACAGCAAAAATGTACAAAAAGGTTCTATGTACCCGTCATACAGTTCCCTCCAGTGGTAGCATCTTGCATAACTATAGTGCAATATCAAAACCAGAACACTGACACCGATACAATCCACAGATTTTATTCAGACTTCATCAGCTTTATTTTATATATTTTTTTTTTAGTAATGCAGCAAAAATTTATTCTTCTGGTTTTTTTTGTCAGAATGGCACTTGATTTATTATTTATTTAATATGGATGCTAGGATATTAGTATATCTTTATTTTCAATATATGCATTAGAATCTTGATTTAAGACAGAAGACCTCCTCAATTTCTCTACCTTCCCCATTCTTCTCAAATGGTGGAAACTATCTGTTCTTTCACATGGCATATTGTTTACTGGCTATATGAATAAATGTGATTGATTTGCCTAATCTGGATTACATCTCCATGCTAAGTGCTATATTCTGTCCTGGAAACGGTCATTTAAGAGATCAACAGTTAGTATGAACATTCATGGGTGGTCAATAGTATTTTGGCAAGTATGAAAATGTTAATTAGTATACATTTCAAAGTACTGAAAAATATGTGATTAAAATTTTTTTAAAAAGGTCTTTGTGTTAAGCTTATATGTGTATCCATTTATCTTCCATTCTTTCTACTTTTCTTGGAGCAATAAGAACTGTGTCCTATCGGCCTTTCACATGAGAGACCTAATGTTTAAAGAGAACTAAGATGTCATAACTAATCATATATTTCTTAGTATTCTGAAATGTAGACCATCAGTTTTAGATGCACTCATTTGTTGTTTGTGTGTGTGTTCCTCTCACCTTACTCATCCTCTCTTTCGATGTCTGACTATTACAACAATTTTGAAAGAGGAGACCAAAACTTCTCATAAAAATGACAATAATACCACCCTCACACGTTTCAGAGAAGACCAGGTAAGCTCATTGACTGGAAACTCCTTTGTAATTTTAGTCTTATAGACAAAGTGTTGTTGTACTGATAGTAGCCATAGCAGCAGCAGTAACAGCAGTAATAATATTTCTGGCACCAGATAAAAACCATTCAGGGATACAAACCTGTCTGGTCATGTCCAGCTAATTGCTGGAACAGGTGGACAGAAGGTTATTTGCATATGAGACTGATTGGCATCTGGGTAATACCTTATTTGATGCCAGAAAGAAGCACAGTGAATTTGACAGAGTAACAAAGCATTGAAGATGATTAATTAATGTTGCAGCAGCTGGAGATCATAGAAAACAATATCAGTTATATAAAGATCTGAAACTGGTACCAAAAGCCTTGGTCATTGAGAGGCAGCAGTGATTTTGAGCACAGGGTGATGAAATCATTTGAATTTACCTCTTCATCAAAAAGAATCTTGCATTCTTAGGTGATACTGTGTAATCAAAAGCTAGGTGAATTTTCTAAAAACCTGGAAAGCATTGAACCACTTTCACATGCTTTTAGAGCTCTCTAAAAGAAGGCAACACACAAAGTGGAGGTCACTAAACACCAGGAATTATTGATAATTCAAGGGCTCTAGGAGTATTTGCAAAGTAATTGGGGAGGCATACAAGGATTGCTAAGAGAAAGCCCCTGAATTAACGAGTGTGTGCACTAGTTTGGAGATGGCCTTAATACATATGAACCATTAAGAACAAATAAATACAAGCCAATTAAAGAAGGCCTAAGCTAATTACCTGTGCATGAACTATTTATAACTACTTTTGAACTGAAAGTAATTTGCAAGCCAGCAGAGGTCTGTGACCACAATTTAAGCAGCTATGAATTTGAGAATAAGTGACCTTGTTGCAATCTCTCTCTCCACCCTTCTCTCACTCACTCACTCACTCACTCACTCACTCTCTCTCTCTCTCTCTCTCTCACACACACACACACACACACACACACACACACACACACACATATTCCTCTTCTATGACTCTTTCTGTATTGCTACACTGAAGTTTCCAGGTACTTACATCTTGCATCCTTAGTAAGATAAGAAAAAGAAGTTGTCTTCCTCTATTACCCCATTTGTCTTGAGAGTCTTCTAAAATTTCATAAATAACAAGAAAGTTATATGATGCTTTGTAAAAAAAATTATTATTTAAATCACAACCTCAGTAAATGGTTTTTGGGATATCTCCCCCACCTCCCTCTTTCAGGTGCCCCCTCCTTTCTTTCACACCCCACTCTTTGTTGTTTGCTAGTCTGTGTTGAGTCCATTAGTCTCTATCTTTCCTGTTCTAGTGTTCTTTCATTGGGTGAGGAACTGTTCTTGGAACCAGGCGAGCCTTGATGGTAGGTTTTCAGTCTTAAGTTTGCGTTAGGCAGCCAGTCTATTTTTATTTATGGTCTTTCCATGCTTTCTCGTTGAAAGCTGTCTTCTCCAACCCCATCTCTGTTGTTTTGCTGCTTTACCTTGTTTCTGGCATCAGATTTAGGGGGTCTCACCCCCTGTCATTGTCGGTGAAGAAGTTTCTCTGTGGATACAGGCAATTGTGAGTAGTCATTGAAGATGATCTCCTCTGCCTCAGTTTGCAGCTTTTGTGTGGGGCCGATGCCCCTAGTCTTTGCCTTTCCTTTCCTCTCCTGTAAAGTGGGGAGGGGCACCTTGCTCTCCTAGAAGGTATCTCCAAAATGAGATCTTGGGTCTTCCAGACCCAGGGAGTGCATAGGAGAGCTTCATGATACCATGTTTCTATAGATGTTTCACCTGTCTTGCCTGTATCGGTTCTTTTGATTGTCCATCTGCTGTGTCCAGCTCAGGCTTGTGGGCTGGATTTTTACCTGGTCCCTCATCCGTTTTATGATGGGGTTTGTGTTATATATGTTCTTGCTCCTCCTGAAGATTAGCTGGAGAGTGATGAAATGGAGGGGGGACACCCCACCCACTGACCCCCCCTTGCCTGCCCACATGCTGGTATCTCCCTGCATGGGGTCGGGGCCCGGATGTCCATCCATGTGCCATCTCAATTCCCCCTTGGGGCTGGGGCCTGGGGGCAAATGCCTCAGCTGATCTGGGCTGCAGATGGCTGCCCTGTGCAACAACCATCCGCTGGTGGATGGGGCTACAACTCCATCCATCCCCCATCCTGGGCTCTCCAGACTTGGGGGGCTTACCCTGGGGTCTTCTCCACCTTTGCTCCCCACTGGCTAGGGGTGGAAGGGTAGGAGCCCCGAGCCGCATGGTGGCCTCTGGGCTGACCCGGCTACCCCCGGTGGCATGCAGCTGGCCTGCACAGCGCTGTGTCCTCCGGACGAGAGGACACTACCTGACCGAGGCCTCCCATCCAGGCGCGGTGACCTGGAAGGGGTATGGCCGGTGTGATGCTTTTTAAATGAATTTTTCTTTAGGTAAAATTGGTTTCTAACATGGAGCAACTTCTAAAAGTGTTTATTGAAGTTAATGTTGGTTTCATAACAATATCTGGGTTTCAGGTGTGCAACCTTATAAATCAACATCTGTATATACCCCATATGTTTGTCACCAAAAATTATGATTCTTAAAAATAAAAGGAAACAAACCCAAGCCTGTACTATCACATTGTAGTTTTTTGGTTTTGTTTTTGTTTTGTTTCAGAATTCTCTTGTAGCTAAAACACTTCCACAAAGTGTCCAAAAATTAATTGAATGTAAGTCTTTGCTTCTTAAAACCTGATGCTTCTCTTCTCTAGTTTGGATTCTCAGAAGGCACTCGTGCTCCCTTTTACACATGCTGGTCCCTGTGTGGATCTCCATATGTTTGACAAACGCAAGACACTAAAGTTGCTGTGTTCCCATTTTTGCCTTGAAGTCTTTTAGTGCAGACTTAGCTCCCACTGCACCAAACAAGAATTACTCATGATTATTTATGACTCAGAAATGGAGGAGTGATTAGAAGAATAGATTCTTCTAGCCAGCAATAAATTTTTATTTGATTGAGAATAAACCACTCATATTTATTAGACACTGGCGATCGTAAACAAAAATAATTGCAGTTATTGCACAAGCATCATGTCATTAAGCCATTTTTCAGTCACTGACTCTCCAACCTAGAAGGGACTTTGAAAACCATAACATTCAATGTAAATTTTTCAGATCCAACACTGTAAACAAAATGCCTTATCATTAAAGATAATTTGGAAACTGTAGAAAGACAAAAAGTTAGGTTTAGCTCAATTACCCAGTAATTAGGGGTCCTTTTTTCTAGTCCACTTTCTTTGCAAAAGTGACTTATTTTATAAAAGCATCACTTTAGTTCAGTATGGCCATAAACTATTATGTCATTTTCATTTAATATTAAAGCATGAATATTTTGTTTTTTAATATTTAAAAACATTAAGGTCACATTACAATATTATGTATGATTTAGAAGTATAAGATCACCCACTTTCAGGTGTTGTTACCAAACCATATCCACCACCAAGACATCCTTAAGGATTTGGTACATTATTACATAGTCTTCACAAATGTCTGGGCCAGGCCAGGCAGGGTGGTGCATGCTTGTAAGCGGTAGCCTAGGAAGCTGTGGCTGGAGTCAGGGATCGTGGTTCGAGTCCCGCCAGGGACACGTAGTGAGACCTAGTTCCAAAAAACTAGCTGGGTTTGGTGGCGCACGCCTGTACTGCCAGCTACCTGGGAAGCTGAGGCTGGGGATTGCTTGAGTCTGTGGTACCCCGGGCAACGAGAGCCTGCAGTTCCATGGGCAAAAATAGCAAGACCTAGTCTCAAAAAAAAAAAATGTCTGGGCCAAGCTAAAGGAATTTCAGCTGGACTTTCTCATGCATTTATGGTCAGTGAGCAGGTCAGCCAGGAACTTGGTGACCTCATGGGGCCTCATTCACATGTCAGTTGGTAAACAGGAGCAACATCCCCTGTTATTCAAAGGCTAGCCTGGACTTTTTCGTGTGGCTGAATTTCAAAAGCAGAAGCAGGACAAACTCCACTGCACAATTACTTTTCCAGCCACTGTTTACTTAATGCTAACTAATGTCCCATTGGCTGCAAGTGGGACAGTACACGTCTAAAGGGAATGGGTAGAAGAAAGAAATATGTTGTGAGCATTTTTCATAATCTATCGTATGCTGATTGCCATCCAATTACAGACACCAGTGCTATAGCAACCTACTCTGGCATATTACCCAGTGAGACTCTTAGCAACCCATAGGGAGCATGCAGAAACTTCCTGGTGCCATTGAAGAACCAGGGCAACTTTGAAGTAGGAGCTCTAGTTCTTTCTGTCTAAATACTCTGATGTCCCTCGTTATTGGGGCCAGTGCAAAAATGGCCCCATCTCAGCTTTATCTTCAACTTCTCTTGAATAGCTCCTAGCTACCAGAATTCTTAGTTACAGACAAGAGAATACATTAGCTCATTTGGCAGTTAGTCACCTTTTAAAATAGGTTAGATGGATATGCTGAATGGTCCAAATGCCCTAATCTCAGTATCAAAGTATCAAGAGTAAATAAAGCCTGATACAGGTCTATCACAAACCACTCAGGTCTTTGCCACCAGAGACCAAAAACTCCACCACAACTGCAGATCACATTCCTCAACCCCTGTACTTTGCCGATAATCAACTAACTTTTCCTAAGTGCAACCAGTAACTCACGTTGTCTCCTATAAGAAGAACAACTGATGTTATGAAACTGATGTTATGAAAACATACAGAACTCTAGAGGCAAGGAAATCTGAGAAATGTAGTTCTTAAATGTCTAGCTTTAGTTATACAGTTGTTCAGGTAGGAGGTAACTACAATGGATGCTAAGTATTTGAATCTGCAGAGTTGCTTTTAGCTTTTCTATTCTAAACACCAAAGTTAGAGAAGGGAAATCAGGATGCATGACTGTTCTCCCTCTATCCATTTCTCTTCTCCTTCCTACAATTTCATGAGCTTGAAGTAATCTATTTTCTCTCTTGTATGTATTTGGTCTGTAGATAGGAGGCTTGGGCCTTAATGGTGGATGGATATTTGGGGGTTGGTTCCCTAAATTGTAGCCTGAGGCAAAGATCCAGGTCAAAATGTGTCCCGGGGAGAAAGTAGACCTGAAAGTTTATTCAGAATCATGTCTATCCATTAAGCAAGATGACAAACAAAGGTTCGTCTCTTTTTCATACTAGCAGACATAGATGCTTAATTCCTGGCTCCATTTAATTTAGTTGATGATGCAAAAAGTGATATTTAAATTCTTTTTCCATTAATTAATGGAACTATTTTACATAATAATACATAATTTATAATTTCATATAATAAATAGTATTATTTTATAAAACGATGTCTCTGACTCTAAATGAGTAGAAGTCCTAGGTTACATTTGAAACATCTAGAATTCCAGCTGCTTTTATATTACACTATGAACGGTTATAATAGGAAGCATTCCTGTCACATTTGATGCAGGATAGCTGAGGCCTAGAACATAAAAGACTCTCTCTTGACCTGTAACTTAAAATTAATCTTCTAAATGAGAGCAAAAGAATACAGATTTTCCTGAATCCTTTGTAGAAAAGTTTTAGAGATGGCTGAAAGTGCCAGATATCACTCCCCAAAGCTGCCAGGCCCTTGAAATTTACTTCTCTTTGTAAACTATTGGGAGAACTGGTGGAAGAGTGTGTTTTCATATTATTTGATACATTAGAGAAGTTTATTGTAGTGGCAGCTCTAAATGTTTTCAGAATTAATACATTTATTTCAGTTCAGTCCATCCCTTTATCACAAGGCAATATTTCCTCTTATATGGAAGGCAGTTGCTAAGTCATCTTTTTTACAGAGTTATATATACCACATGGCATTGGTTAAAATGTAGACATTGCTTTCCTATTTGTGTTTCTATCATGTGATTTCAACTTGAGAGTCTATGAATAAACTATCATCCTCTGACCTAACTAAATTATGATAATCAAGTCTATTTTAAAATAAACAGATGTAACTTAAAATACTTGCACATATGCTTTATATTTAGAAGAATGATCTTCTAGTTGATGAACTAAAAAAGTCAAATATGATTTAAAAGGATTTGCCACACTAATTTTATTAAAATATACACAAAATATGTATGTGTTTATGTGTGAATATTTGAAGCCACTTTCTATGAATTAAAATCTCCAAGCTTGGAAACACTATCACCCAGGTTATTATCCTTTCTTAACCAATGTGATAGGTCACCCTCTTCAGTTCCCCAGAAAGGAAAGAGAGTAAGGGAAATGTCAGAAATTTGGAGAGATAATGTTGAAATTAAGATTAAGACTCCTAAGAGTAGAAGGCAGAGTAAGATCTGAAAATACAGATCCTGAATTTTCTACTAATCAAGAGAAAATGCTAAGCAGGTTATCAAAAGGTTGGTGAATGGGTACTTACAAATGAAGATTCTATCACTAGGAGGCACCATAGGTACAACCAGAACAAGTTATAGCTAATCAAGCTTATTGTCATCTTTGATAGTTTCTAGGTTGAAATCTCTAGAAGATGCCATTGGCTTCATGTATCTTATTTTCCAGAAGGCATCTTAGTCGGATTTCTCCAGAGAAACAAAGCCAAGTAGTGTGTGTATGTGGTATATAAAAAGATTTATTATAAGGAATTGTCTCCTGACTGTGGAAACTGATATATCCCAAGATCTGTTGCCAGTGAATTGAGGACCCAGTATAGCCACTGGTGCAGTTCCAATCTAAAGGTTGGCAGACTCAAGACTCAAGGACAGCCAATGTTTCAGTTCAAGTCTGAAAGCATATGGCAATAAGTCAAAAATAAATTTAACATTTCATTAATTAGCAATGACCAAAGAAATAGAGAGGGGGAGGGAGAAGTGAAGGAGAGTAAAGTAGGGAGAAAAGGGAAAGGAAAGACGAGGACAAGGAGAAAAAAGACCAAAAACAAGGTGAGTAGAAGAGGGAAAGAATGGGCAGAGTATGAGAGAGAAAGAAAGAGCAAGATAAGGAATAGCTGAAGGGAAAGGGAAGAAGGGCGAGAGTTATCACATAACTGAGTTTATGGAGAAGTTCAAGGTTATAGTAAGTAGACCTCTACTCCTCTGCTCAATCCTAGGAAAATGCAAGCTAAAGACAGGAACCTCCAACCTTGGAAGTAACAGCAAGGACCAGTGAGAAACTAGCTCTCTGGTAATGGATGGGAGCTAAGACGATGTAATGGAAATAGGGAACTTACCCCCTTTCTTCCTTCCCTTCCTCATTCTCTTCCTTCCTCCCTCCATCCTTTCTTCCTTCTTTCCCCTTCTTTTTGGAACAACTGAATCTCTGAATCTGAGCCTCTATTTTCCCATAGTGGCCGGAAATGTTATTTCATTCATATTTGGCTGTATCTGTGCTTCTCAGGATTGTACCAGCGCCTGGAATCTTACATAATGCTAAGGAATGGTGGAGAGCTCATCAGTGGACACAGGTAACCACTGGTTATTGCCAAGAGGTCCATCACTCTGTCTTCATGAACCCTCCAGGTCCCCGGATATTTGCTTCCAGATTATAGATGGAACCCAGGAATCTTCATCAGGGCTTCCTATGGTCACACCTTCCACAAGGCCCTGGTGTGGTGGGGAGGAGGTTTGTGGGGGATTGTCACAATGCTATCCAGCTACTTTGACTCCCAAGACCACTTTTTCTTCATCCCCCAACCATAGACTTCATCTTACTTAAGAAAATAATCTGATCAATCCAAACATTCTTCCAATTAGGAATATACTGACAGTACACAATACCTTTTAATTCATCATGCAACTTAAGCTGAGTAGTCCTTCCCTAAGCCTTGGCCTTTGCTCCTAATTTTCAAGAGAAAGAAAATTTACTATATTCTGCAAACAAAAATTTAGAGAAATAAGTCTCATACTTGCCTTGATCTTTTTTTAGTCTCCTAATCACCAAAATTAGTAAGTCACAACACAACTTCAACAAATACCTCTGCAGGTCTCTAGTCGGATGTTAAGACTCTTTCACCCTACCTTGTCTTTTCAACATTTGAGTTGTTCCTGGCCAGACACTGAGCATAGACAAACAAAAATAAAGGCTCCCAGAAGGAGGGAGAGGATTCAGTACCAGGTGTGCAATGGCCACACACCATGACCACTCTGAGATTCAGGTCAAATCAAGGTCAAAGATGGGTTGGTTACTAGAGTTCATACTAAATCTTCCCCAACCCCACTCATTCCCCTCCTTGTAGAGTGCTCAGTGGAAGATTCTAGCCATAGCCCTAGAATGGGAGCCGAGAGTCAAAAGCTAAGAAAATAAGAGGTAGGTAAGGGCTCCAGATGTTAAATTGGTATATTGAAAAAATATTCAGTACCCCCTAAATAATCTTTGTACATGTGTTACTACATTTGGTATGCCTTTTTAAAAATTGGTTTTATACAATATAAGTAAGCTCTTTAAATAGGAAGTATGTCAGCCTCCTCTTTGTTTGATAATTCATGCTCAATCAATGGTAAATTTAGTTGAATTTAATGCGAATAGATAAAAATCTGGCTTTTGACATGGTATACCAAACTAGGTTAACAGCTAAAACTCAGAAAGAGAACTTATTATTACAGAAAGTTTCCAGAGTATATTGGCTCAGTGATCTACAACAGAAAAAAATATCCACAAAATACCAGACTTTGTCAAACAGTGTTTGGGAAGAAAGAAAATCTAGCATATTTTCCCTAGGCAATAATGCAACTCTACTCTGTGATAGTGTGAGTAAAACAAATAAGTAAAGATACAACATTTTATTTAAAGATGACATGATAACTACTCAGAGAAACTACAAACAAAAAAAAGCATGGAAAAAAAGACTAAAAACAAGATCACTTAAAATACTGACTGAATATTTGAGCACTGAGGAGTTCCTTCAGTCTTCTATTTTACTGTTATGCAAATTTTCTAGAGTGAGCAAGTACCGCCTTTATTGTGAAATAAAAGAAACATTTTAGCACAATCACTTTCAGTTCCATCAGTTGCTGCAAATAGCATGAATTTTCTTTTTTGATCACTAAGCTGTATCCCATTGTGTGCTTTTTTTTAAAAAAGAAACATTTTAAGAGAAAAATAGTCTAAAAATAGAATTAAAGTCTAGACAAAGATGTCTAGAATGAACAAGAGAAAAAAGTGGATTCATTTATGTGGACAAATCAAAATGCACAGTATGGGATAAGAGCCAGAAAACAATCTATTTTATATATTAACAAACATTAAATTATTCACCTTCAATAAGCAGTATTGGTGATATTTAAAACTGTCAGCATAACTGAAGCATAGAACAAGGGAGGGGGAAGGGATAAAATCGGGGGAGGGATGGTCACAAGAGATTAAGATGTTGGTTCACAAGGTGGTGGGAAAACCTTGGGGTAGACAATGATGTTATATATATATAATCAATTTTTAAAAACAAAATTAATTATTAAAAAAGAAAGCAGATATTAAGTCAATGTAATAGAAGTGAGGCTAGCCCCTTAAAAAATAAATAAGACTAGCCCCTTTATATTAAAAAAAAGGTGTATTGGTGATGGAAAGGCAAATTTCTGATAAATCAAGTGGAAAAATGATCCTGACTCTGGTGGACCCAATGTAATCTGAAGCAGCCTTTTAAAAGGGAAACAAGTAGCTTCAAAGCAGAGGAGATATGATAATAGAGGTGTAGATCAGGCACCCGCCCTGAGTCAAGGAGTGTGGGTAGCTTCCAGAAGCTGCAGAGGAACATCCAGAAAGAAAGCAGCCCCCCTAACACCTTGATTTTAGCCTAATGAGAATTATTTTGGACTTCTGACCTCTAAAATGACAGGGTAATGGTTTTGTTACTTTTAGCCATGATGGGTGGTGCTTTGTTAAGAGGGCATTAGCAAGCTGGCATACTGCCCATTTACACATACATTCAGAGTGGGCTAGCAGTCCTCATATGCCAAACACCCTCATGCCTCTGACTGGCACACCTCGCCCATCCATCTGCGTAAATCCTATGCTGTTCTTCGAAGTAATTTATACCATCACCTCCCCTTCAAACTTTGCCTGCACTGGGCTCCTCCACTCACTGGTACCTCCAATGTACAGTACACCAACCTCCCCCACAAATAAAAGAGCATCATATAAATGCTCAGAGAAGAAAAAGAACCAATCTACTTAAACTAATTATTTCCCAGTAAGTAAGCAAAAGGGAAAATATCCATAATATCTTAATATAATGAATTTCATTATATAATGTGCTAACCTGCTAAAAGATATTAAGCTTATTTATTTATCCAGGAAGTTTCTCCTTGAGGAGGAAATCTCAGTGGTCCTTTCTTCCAGTCAGACTTCATCTAGTTTTGATATTAATGGTTTTTCACTTCGCTCCCTGGAGCCAAAACTGATTTATCCATTTCACAGATTAATTGGATCCCTTCTACTATGTGCAAGGACCATTTGAGATATGGAGAAAGTAATAAATCAAAGCTTCCATTCTAAAAGGAGGAAGATATGCCAGTATTGTCAAACAAAATTCTATAAGGAAAAATAAAATAACAATGGGAAAGAAATTCGTGTTTTACCTTGGATTAGAAAACCCAACTCCAGTCTTTAGCAAGCCAAAAGTCTTGGTCCAAGAGAGAGATAAGAACCAGGACTTTGAAGTTAAACGGAAGGGGATTCAAATCCATTTCAAGCACTTACTATTTGCCTGTGGACAAAGAATTGAACTTCCCTGAGTCTGACTCCTCTGTATTTTTTTCAAGATAGTACACTCTCCGACGGCTAGCATGAGACTTACATAATTCATAGACAATGTTTTACATGGTGTCAGGCAAAAACAAACCATCAGTAAATAGCCGCTATTATTATGATACACTCGAAACCATGAATAACATTCTGATTATTTCAAAACTAGGTTTCCTTACACAAGATTATATGCTTTTAAAATATTCACTCTAATTGGAAAAAATCAAGCCACGAATTACATATGCACAGAATATTAAAAGTGATTATCTCCAAAAAATTAATAAATAAGATAAAATATTCACTCTACAACATGTTGCTGAGAAATGTAGTATCAGGCTCCATCCAAATCGCTCCCTCTGAACCAAAAGCGCGTTCCCCCAGCAGCTGGCAAGATTTTGGCTGGGAGGGTTCACAGCTGATTTCCACTTGTGGAATTTTGCCCTCCCCTGAACTGCCTCAGCTAAGTTTATACCCCCCCCCCCCCTACCGGGGCTAGAGTAGCAAAGCCAACCATCTTGTTTGGAGAAGAGCTGTCCCCACTCCAGTCCCCGGGAGGTCTCCTGCGGCCTCTGTGGAAACCTCTTCTGTTTGCCTCACTGCCTTACAGAGGTTGTTGCCAGTTCTCCTCAAACAACTTGCTCGTCAGTCTTCATTGCAGAGGCAGCATCCCCAGGGAAGCTGAATGAAGTCAAGGAACCCTTATAAGGACCAGGCACGGTTATGGCCTCAGGGTTAGCAAATTTCATCTGCAAAGGGATAAAGAGCGTTTTCGGCTTGGTAGGCCATGTTCTCTGTTAGTCTCTGCCGCTGTAGTATGAAAGCAGCCACGGGCAATGCGTGTGTGAGTGGCCATGGCTGTGTTCCAACGCAGCCTTATTATTTGAACAATGGCATTGAACATCGTGTAACTTTCGCTTGTCACAAAATATTTCATTTTTTTTCCAGCTATTTTCATGGCAATACCGTTCTTAGCTCAAGGGAGTTCCAAAGGATGTCACTGGACATTTTGTGGTCCTTTCGCAGTCTATATAAATACTGAATCATGTCATACTCTGGAAACTCAAAAGTTATGTGTTATTTATCTCTTTAAAATAAATAAATGGTAGACTAGGCTTGGTTAATGGGCCATAGCTTGCCAATCTGCAGCTAGAGAAATGGGGTTGAGTAGTGAGGTACACATGAAGTCATGATTCTAATGAATGAATTTGCAGAATTTGATATCTAGGGACCCAAGCTTTTGTATCCTTATTTTAAGGATACCTAATACCCCTTTCTGGTTCCTGAAGGGTTGCAATGATGTGAAATTTACATATAAATAAATTATTTTTTAAAAAAAAGAAAAAGAAAAAAAGAGAGAACATGGAGAGAAAATAAGATTGATGTTTTCAAGCTTTTTACCACCCAGAAAATCATAGGCTGCAAAATAAAACTAAATAGCTTGAGGTCCACTATATGGTATGATGCACTTAGAAAAAAAATTCATCTCCACAAATAAGCAGAATTAGAAGATTTAAGTGGCTTCTACATTTTCTGGAACTGTAGCTAATTAGTGGTTCAAAAATAAAAACACAATTACAATTTGTTACAATTTTAATATTTAGAAAGAATATATTTTAAAATGATCTACTGATACAAAATAGAGAACAGAGATATTAACATATATTTTGAAAATTGTGTGAACTTGTCCTTCCACCTAAATATAGCAGCCTTCTAGGTCCCTTAACCTCAAGAAGTAACAAATTAGAGAAATTTACTTGAGTAACGAACATATTCTTACCCTAAAACTGTGTGACGTTTTAGCTCTGCCAGGCTGTTTTCTTATTTGGCTCTTGTTGATTTTTACACTCCCTTCCAAGAATGATACCTTTTCTTTTTGATCCTCTTTAATTTTGTTTTGTTGCTATACCACCCTCTTTGACATCATTCCTTTCTGTTTCTCATCCCACAGTCCTTCATCATGTATAACATTGATTTCCTCTTAATTCACACCTGGCTTCCTGCCAACCTTCACTTCTCAAATCCTTGACTCGCCTTCAAACTCCCTCTTGAGCATTCTCAGAATAAATGAATAAAGTGTTACTTTAGGATTGAGTCATTGAGAAAGAGGAATAGAATTGCCCTCTCTATGGATATACCCTGCTATCCTGAGAAATATGGAGACTAGGAGTGCTGATTTCCGTTGACACTAACTGTAATAGGCGGTTAATGACCATATCCCTGGCTTTTGAGGTCTCCAGGTTCTTCTCTCTAGATACTTGAAGACTAATTTGGTCCACATTTGTCATGATGAGTTCCGATGCTAGAATCTGGCTAGGAGAATTGTCGTGAAACACAGCGTCCATGATGTACTGCTTATACAACTCTACCACCTTTTGTTCCAGATACTCGTTCAGCACCGCATTAGAAATAGGCTTCTGCATTTGCAGGCTGCTTTTCTCTTTGATGCTGGTTATTCTCCAGTAGGATGAATATCGCTGGATAGGCTTTTGGGAAAAGTCGTTGGGCTGAGTGAAAATGGAATCGTCCATGGGCAAAGGAATCTCAGATGATTTCAGCAAAGGGCCATATTCAAAACTGCTCTGGGAAGGGAAATCTGTAGTCACTGAATTGATGGCCATCACCTGGTCCCCTGCAATATGTAAGTCATTGTAATTCTTGCAAATACTTTTACAGGAAGGTGGAACCAAGTAAGTCTCTCTACTAGGATCTCTAGATATTTCAATGGCAGCCATGTTCGTGCTTTCAAACGCAGGATTGGGATTGGTCTGCAACACTGTGACTCTCTGATTTCTACTCTGTTGGCTCCCTCTTGAATGCACTGAAGAAATAAGCTTGCCAGAAGATTTGCAGCTCATATAGAGACTTTTGACTTGCGTTTCCTCCACAGATGAACAGGACAGAGCAGCAGCAGCTTGTGGCTCCTCTCCCCTTTCCTCAGCCACCTGCTCATTACATGATGCGCAACTCCAAAGGGTGTCATTCCAGTAGGCCAGTCCACTGAGATACCCTTCTGACAGCATTCTGCAAAGAGAGTCGGTGAGTCACAATGGGCACAACGAGGGGTGTTCACAACAGGCAGTTGATAGATCAAAACTGTAAAAGACAATAAATCACGTCACTTCATTCAGTCACCAAAGCCATCACTAATTCTGTGCCTGCTGTGTATGGGGACTGCGACATATGCTGGTAGTCGAAAGATGACTAGGACACAGGTCCAGCCTTTAAGAAGTTTCCCCTAAAATAAACAAAATAGAAATAGCTCCAGTATCCGATCAAGCTTGTAACAGGGACAAAGGAGAGAGCCCCAGTCACAGAATATGTCCAGAAGAAGTGGTGTTTCATCTAGATTATGAAGACTGAGTGGGAGCTTCAGCCATAGGCACAAAGCTATAAGAGAATGTGGTGGCCTGGCCTATGCTGCATATACCACAAAGCTGAGTGGAAGCAAAACCTTGGGAGTCAGGCGGAGTATTTGTGCTCTGCGCAGAGGAAATCGGGCGTGGCTGGGAGCTGCACACTGGCCAGCCACATGGCTCTCAGGTTATGCACAAAAGGAGAACATTTGGGGCAAATTCTACTGAAAATAAGAGCTGCAGCTTTACTCATCATTGGATTTTAGCCCCTGGGGGTAGCCAGCACAAGTGAGCACCATTAGGAAGGACTCGCAAGAGATGTGTTCGCTTGTAATTAAATACTCGACAACAGGGCAGCATGGTAGGAAATGGACTCATTGCTCACCCATCATAAAAGATCACACAGCGCAGCGATGAAAAAGATGTGGTCTATATACACAATGGAGTATTACTCATCAATTAAAAATGACAAATTTGATGAATTTATAGACACCTGGATGTACCTAGAAGAAATCATTCTAGCAGAAACGATCCAGATAGAAAGGGACAGAAACCAAATGGTTTCACTAATATATGGTCAACCAAATGAAACTGCACAAGGGGAGAGTGGGGACCAGCTGGAGTGGGCGGGGAGGGGAGGTCGTGGGTGACCCCCAGGGACTGAAATGATGTGACATATATATAAATAAAAAATAAATACATAGAAAAAAAAGAGATCCTCTAGATATCTACAGTGATGATCAAATAATTAAAAAATAATTAGGTTATAAAGAACAATGGAATTAAAAATGAACCTCACCAATACAAGTTGGAGAAATCTTACTCATATGTGAATAGCAAATTATTTCTGAGTAGGTACTAAGTTACATTGTTATCTGGCAAGTGAAAAGTAAGTTACATGTAGCAAAGAATTGTAGTGGAGATTTATAAATGTGCAGTAGTTATCACTGCAGATATGATGAAATCCCTTTGATGCTGTACTCTCCAGAAGAGTCTTTTGAATCATCACTCATTTATTAAGCAAGTAAATTATTAAAATTATCTTCAATAACAACAACAAAAAAGACCACACAGCCCTGCTCTATCCCTCTCACTTCAGAGTCTGTTCTGGAAATGTCTCTGTAGCCCACTGACGTGTTTCGTCTACCCTAGTGACCAGGGAACGTTCCTGACTGTGGGCTCCACCACACCTGCCTCTGCTTTCCACCCTTAGCAGTTGTCACTGGAGTCTGAAGTGGCTAGAATCAGCTAGAAGCCAGCAGCTGCGTTTTCTAAAATAAGGAACACGCTGGGGCAACAGCAAACAATGAGGGAAAGAAATCCTCTTTGGCCTTCACAGGCAAACTTCTGAAACAGAACCGTCAACTTGAGCCTGAAATTGAAAATTCAAATTAGAAAAGGATTATTTTAACCATACATAAATGTTCATTTTTAAAATTTTAGCCTCTCTTTGATATTCATGTGCTTGTTTCCCAAGTAAATCCATGCTAATGTGTATAAGGGTAATCTTATAAACATAACCAATATAATTAGTGTATGGGTGTCTTCATTGCATAAGGGTCATGATTTCAACATTAATTTTCTCTTTCAAAACTAGCCCAAAAGACTGTTGGCAAATGTATCAATTATTTAAATGTTTGCTCTGTGCCAGGCACTACGCCATAAAGGTAAAGAATGAAAAGATCTTCAACAAATTCATGAAGGATTGTTGTATGTTGGACACACTTATAAGGATAAAGAAAGTGTTCTTCTTTCCTAAAAAATACTTTCTAAGGGTGGTTCTTCCCTGAATATCTAGCTGAAAAGGCAAATCTTAGGTACATGAGATGATACGTGAGGTACATGAGCAAAAGAGTTTATCATAAAGGTTTAAGAGTGAAGCAATTACTTCCCTCACCTCCCCCTCCACCCCATCCAGGCTACACCAGGGACCTTTTACCTTCACGGCCTCAGAATGTCATTGTGGACCCAAACAGAAACACAGCTCTAGCTTTTGAATGTCTCAGTAGGTTGTAGAATCCCTTGGAAAAAATGATAGTTCTCAAGAAATAACTTGAACTCAAGGCATCCTATCTGTTTATTACTAACAGACTTCGTGGAAAGCATCCCCTGTGGAGTGAAATGGTATGGTTCCAGGGAGCTTTGGGGAGTCAAAACTAGAAGATGTGTAGACCCACCTCCCAGCTAGACTCTGAGGATACAAAAAAAAATCTCACAAGATCCTCTCCTACCCAGCCTGGTGTGGGAGTAGCAGGAGAGTCAGCTGTATAGATGGCCTGGGTAGACCAGCCTGACGCAACCTCATCAAGTCTGCTCATGTACCATCATGCTTCCCAGAGCCTACAACATGGAGAAGATCTAGACGTAGGGTGGGGAGATTGCAGTCATGCCCTACAGACTGTTAACCAGGGACCAGCTGAAGATATGTTAGCATAGATGTCAGTACAAAGCAACTATGCGACGACATCCAAGGAGGAGCCCCACCTTCTCATCCCCAGCTGACACGTGGCTCTATAGGAGCGAGCTGGAACCTAGAGCAAACCCCAGGAGGAAGGAACCCTGATCTGAGGAATCCCAGTTGGCAATGATGACTCAGCAGCATGTGCCCTGAAGAGGGAGATCAAATTGCTGTGGAGAGAAGCAAAGATGTCTGGGAAAAATAGGCTAAGCATAGGCACATCTGTTTTTTCTTCCCCAAATGTCACTGAACCCACAGCCCATGATTTTTTGAAAGATAGACTCTACAAGAAGAGGGAAAACAGAAGAGATAAGAGCAGTGACATTTTAGTAGCTGGGAAGCAGAAAGGCCAAATTTTGCAACTTAGACATAAGAAAGCTAAATATTTCTCAAGAACGATGGGAAAATCCAAGAGCCAAACTAATTTAAATGTCCCCAAAGGTAGAGGAATTGGTGGGACCATGGCCCTTTTGGGCGAAAAGTAAAGGGAATGTAGCAGAAATAAAATTAATTGGAAATCACTGAAGCATAGATCAAGGGAGGGGGGGAGGAAAATAAAATCGGGGGAGGGGGCACAAGAAATCAAGAAGGTGCACGGGTGATAAGGTGATGGGAGAATATTGGGATAAACAACAATGTAATATTTATATTTGTGTTTGTGTGTATATATGTGTGCAATCAAAAAAATGACAAATTAACTTTTAAAAAGACATTGAAAATCTATTTTTAAGGCAATCAGAAACCCAGGTTGTTTCCCTCATGCCTGAAGGCAGTCAACCATCTCCTATCTTCAACCCCAAAGGATAATAAACCCTCTGAAGAATGAAGCATAGGGCCTCTGTGGAGGATAGAATTACTACACCAATAAAAGTTAAATATATTCACGTCAGATGCTGAGACCTCTTGCCTCAGTCAAATGCCAGAGAGACATCTACCTACCAGGCTTGATGATGGGAAGACTGGTCTGGGGAACCTGATAGTCTTAGCAGAACAATTCACACCAGAGTTTCCCCTAGTAAATGTGGCAACGAGATCATCCCTCATTCAGTCTCTCAATCAATAAATTCCATTGAGGTTTTTGGCCCCTGTCCTGAAATGAGTTAGAATTTGAAACATCTGAGGAAAGCTCTGGACAAGAGAGACCAAAATAGCTAGTGGGAGAAAAAGAACTGGTGTGTGTGCAAGGGCTGGGTGAGCAGGAGTGGTGGGAGGGGGGAGAGGAGTTGGGGAACTACCATCGACATTCTCTAGGAGGTAGACATACTATCACAATTTTGAATTACAAATACAATGCTATTTTTAAAAGGAAACTCTTAGGAATGAACAGTGATTAAGAATTTTAACTGAATAGAATGGTTGGAAGACAAAGTTAGGGCAGCTCCCACTATGATATTAGAACAAAAGTGAAGGATGGGAAATAATGGAGAAAAGATAAAATTGGAGAACCAGCCCAAGAGATCCATTATCTGAATACTAGGTGGTTCAGAAAGAGAACTGAGAGACTAGGGGAGGAATTTAAGTTCACCACTCAAGAATATTTCCCAGAACTGAAAGACCTGAGGTACCAAGACACAGGATAAAAATAGACCTATGCCTCCTCTCATTATTGTGAAATGGTGGAACGGGACAAAGAGAAAATTCTTTAGGTTTCCAGGGAGAAAAGAGAAAGAAAAAAGGACCCAAAACCAGAATCTTCAGACTTTGCAACAGCAACACAAGAAGCCAGAAGACCATGAAACAATATCTAAAATATTTTGACCGTAGCAAACTATTTTCAACCTAGAATTTAGTAACCAAGTTATCAACCAAATATGAGGATTGAACAGAATTATGTTGAGGTCACAAATCTCTAATATCTCATCTCCCAAGCACCTTTCTCAAGAAGTCAGTGGAAGAAACGCTGAAAGGAGTAAGGAAATTACTCAAAAGGAGAAAATCAATAGGCAAAACAGGAAAGCCAGCTCAGGGGAGAGACAGACACTGGGGTAACCTGAGCCCCTGTTCAAGGCCCTGCACAGGAGCCCACTCTGGTCCAGCTTGAGTTGTGCCCCTCAAAACAGAGCAAGGCACCCACTCAGCCTCAACACTGCCACCTTCTGGAGCACTTCCTGGTGCCCGGGACCTCAGAATTCCCTGCTCTTAGGGCCCTTACTCTATAGGCTTTGTTCCAACTCCATCATGCCAGGGCCCACTAAGTGGTGGAGGGGAGCTTTTTTGCTGGGTCTGTGGACAGAGACTAGATAGATGGCTTGAGGGTGAGAGGTAGTCGTCAGGACCAGGAAGAGAAGATAGAAGGGCTTCAGGCTGAGGCACCTCATATTTTACCCAAAACCCAGGAAGTGCCAGAGTCCTCCCTACAATCAAGGTGAAAGGACATTCCCGGATGCAAACTGTGTAACAGGTGCAAAAGACATCCTGACTGATTGGGACATATCAGAAGGCTTCTAGAGATAAAGATGCTAAGTCTGATCGTTCTGAAGTAAGATATGTATAGTTGACTATGAATGGGGGGGGCGGGGAGTAGGAAAAGCTAAGCAAATGAAGAATCTGTACTCACCCATCCAACAGAACTCTTAGGAGGATGGAATCATCTATATCTGTGCTTTCCAAAATGTCAACCAACAGCCTTATGTGGCTACTAAGCACTTGAGATGTGGTTAAAGAAACTGATTTTTTAATTTAATTTGAGAACACCACATGTGTACCATACTGCAAAGCAGAGACTTAGACCGTAACGAAGGTGATAGTGTAAATTTTTAAAATACTGAAGATGGCTTATAATTTAAGTTCCAGAATTGTATCTGAATTTTTTTTTTTTTTTGAGACTAGGCCTCACTATTTTTGCCCATGGAACCACAGGCTCACGTTGCCCAGGGTAGCACAGACTGAAGCAATCCCCAGCCTCAGCTTCCCAGGTAGCTGGGATTACAGACATGTACCACCATGCCCAGCTATTTTTTTTTTTTTTGGAACTAGGTCTTGCTACGTTGCCCTGAGCAGGACTCGAACCACGATCCCTGATCCCTGCCGTTGATTCCTCGGAAGCTGCTTACAGGCACACGCCACCATGCCTGGTCAATTGTATCTGATTAACCCACTTCATTTCTTTTTTTAAATTTTTTTATTAATTTGTTTTTCATTTTTGTAGTCCCTGTATTTCTTCTGACACCCTATCACCCATGTCCCATCAGCATTTTCCCTCATGTTCTTCCCTCCTATGTTTCACCCCCTCCTTCTGTCTCCTTTGCTTGATGTTTCATTTTCACTTTATTTCTATACTTCTTTTAAGGACAGTTGAAGGGCAGGTTTCCAAAGATAATGAGCCAAGAGCATAAACATTGAGTAGTTTGGTACAGAAAAGAGTTAGTCAGGACCCTTATCTGAGACTTTCTGTTGTGTTATTTTGAAACAGGAATTATAGAGAACTTCCTTTTAATTTTTTTTCTGTTTCTATTTGGAGAAGTCTAGAATACCTGTGTGAACGGTTTGAAGAAAGTTTTTAAAGCTATTTTTGCTTTCATCGTGTGGACTCTTAGGCCATCTCTGAGGGGACAAAACAACTGTTTAATACAATTTCCTGTGGTGATGGGGAATATTCAATATCTGTACTTCCAACAGAATAGTTGGCAGCAAAAGTTGATGCATGAGCACTCGAAATGTGCATGACTGAAATTCTAATTTAAGCTCATTGCCATATTTGGCTACCATCTTGGATACCACAGATCTAGGCAACCATAAACTCCAACTCAGAATTTAAGAAAAAGCTGTGCAACAAAACATAATGGCTCAATCTGTGAGCCAGTTGTAAGTAGTGTTTGTAACAATCACAATATCTACAGCAATGAACACTGATCTAATTTGATTTAAACATAACCACAGGAAGGTCATAAAGTCAGGAAGCAAAGATTTAATCATTCTTATGCACAGTAGGGTAATAGTGACAAGAATTGTCTGGAGCATTTGTCCGTGTGTCCACACTGACAGGACAAGTGTGTGGATACTTAGTGAAAGTCAGGGAAGGATAAAGAGCTAAATCCTTATCTTTGTGGAGACAAGTCAATGAATGATGCCCTGAACTGAAAAATCCAAAAGTTGTAGCACAGGCATGCTGCTTAAAGAAATGACAGTAAATGCCAAATGTTTAGTAGAAGGAGATAAAATTAGTTGCTTCTGAAAGGGGGTGCAAAGACCTCTGATTTCCATAGCAAACCTCTTAGAATTGCCTGATCCAAATAATGTGCCTATCGACCTGGTCTTCATTTTTTTCATTTAAATTAAAACTAAAGATAAATCTTTTTAAAGTAACCGAGAGGGGACAAAATGAAAGTGACATTTCCTGTGCAGCTGAGTTTGTGGTTAAAGACATTGCATATTCTGATGGTGAAGAGAGAGGGAGATCACTGTGAAAAAGACAAATCTTGGCACCTTGAACTTGGGGTTCAGTTTCTGGTCCAGTCAAGGTCCAGGTGTTTGCTAAGGGTTTTCTGGGGGGAAATGGAGGTGAGAGCTACTGTTCCTGTGAACAAGAGGGAAGGTGCTAGAGCAGATTAAAGGTTTATCCTAAAAAATGTGCTCAGTGTCACATAGTGGAAATCTCTAGTGACTTTCCTTTTCTGATGGAAACAAAAACAAAACTGTTATCTGGGGAAAAGAGACTCTGATGGAATATTTGGAGGAAAATATCCCAGGAATTGAGACAAGCTGTGTTGTTCTTAAAAAGAACTTTTTAAAATGTATTCAGTATTGGAAATGGGCAACATCATGAAATACTCTTACAACTTCATATTAGTTGTAAGCCAACACTGTCCCATTTTAAACATCGTGTATTTAAAGAGTCCCATTTGAACTTTCTGGATCAGCCTATAAAAAGTTTAACATTCCTAAGTGAAACTTTATAATTTTTATTCTGTGTGTGTAAAAAAAAATGTAGATTTTTTTTTATTGGCCCCTGCAAATCAAGAAGGATTTCAGCATGCCAAAATCAAGACAACGTTCCCAGAGGAGGGAAGAGGCCAGTGTTGTAATAGTCAGTTGGGTCAGTAAAGACAGCAGGCAGAGTGTGAATTATCCAAGTCAGGGGCATCTATTTGCAGAATCATAATCATTCTTTCTTACCCCTTGTTCCTATTCAGACATAGCCCAAATCTCCCAGTATTTATCGTATTTCTTTTTATATTGAGGATTTGCCCTAATGGATTCTACTTCCATTTTATGTGACTGATATTTATGAGTACTTCAGATACTCTCCACCCCCTTCACCACAATGAACCAAGAGGGTCTAGGAGACTATTTGGACCAATGGCTCCTTTCCCTCTTTGGATCAAGTGAGGGCTTTGTGGTACCTTAATTCTGGTAGAATAAGAACCTTAGCAGTCTGATGTGTGAAGGCCAGGGCAGACCAGTCGAGGGGTAGATTCAAAGATGGAGAAGGAGAAAGTGTGTCCCAACATCTAGTGATAAATATATCCATGGATAAAGGAAAAGGGTGGAGAGATAAGTTGGAATACATATGGCCGAGAACATTTGATTTACCCTGCAGGAAGTACTAAGCTCCAGAAGGCAACGAGGGCAATTCACTGTACTACTGGTCTAGTACAAGATGAATTTCAGTGAGGTAGGAGTGGAGTTAAAGCTCCAAGTTAAGAGGCTGTTGGTTTCATCCCTGCCTGAGGTGACTGGTACAGGAACCAGGAGAGAGGTCGAAGAAAAGGAAGAGAAGGCATGAACTTGAGAGACCAAGACTTCTGGACATGAAAATGAAGGAGAGGTAAGAGTAAAAACCAAACCAACAAACAAACTCTGAGTCAGGAATGCTGGGAAATGGCACCAGCATTGACCAAAACTGGGAGATAAGGTAAAGGAGCTGGGGGAAAAAAGCTGACAGGTTTAGTTAATTTTCTCTGAAGTTGTGACTAACTACGCATTGGAGATTCAGACTGGGAACTGATTTTGTGGAGTAACTTAAAACCAATCATGAAATAGTGAAATCATCTTCCAAGTGTGGGCAGTAAGCATTTATACTGGGTCTTAGGAGCCTGTCAGTGTTTAAAATAATTGCTGTGAGGAACCCTTCCCAAGCACTGAGGATGAACAAGTGACAACAAAAGCTGCAGTATTGCACAGCTTGTGAAAGGTGACTCAAGAGGACCCTCAAACGAATGAAAATGGAACTACCATTTGACCCAGCAATAGCTCTTCTGGGCATCTACCCAAAGGAGACCTCAATCCTTACACAGAGGGACACCTGTACTCGGATGTTTATTGCAGCACTATTTATAATTGCAAGGACATGGAAACAAACCAAATGTCCCAAAATAGATAAATGGATGAAAAAGATGTGGTGTGTGTACATGTACACAGTGGAATATTACACATCACTTGAAAATGACAAATTTGACGAATTTGAGATAACATGGATGTACCTAGAAGAAAACATACTAGCAGAAACGAGTCAGAAAGAAAAAGACAGAAACCAATTGGTTTCACTAATATATGGGGCATAGGAAAAACAAACAAAAGACCAGGAAGAAAAGTCAAAACAAGCTAACAACCAAACTAAAGGACATAAATGCGGGGCGTGGGGGAGAGGGGAAGAATGAGTGGTTGCAGTCAGGGAGCAGAGGTGGTGGGTGAACCCCGGGGAATACAAAAATATGAAATGTATATATAAATTATTTTTTAAAAAATAAAAAAAGGTGACTAGAATTTCACATAAATTGAATAGGTCCTATTTTAAAGAACTACATTTGAGGGTAACATTATCTGTGCATTCAGACTCACTGAGGCAAAACAATTCTGAAATTCATAATCAAGACACCACAATTCTAGTTCTGTCCTCCTCAAGAGCTGTGTTGTAGTCTACTTAATAACAAGTCTGTAAAAAATAGGTAACCCTAGTTCTAGCTGTGACCCAGAAACTATCTATCTTAGGCATTTTTTATGTACTAAATCAGTGGAGCTCCAAAAAGCTGCTAGGAGGTGCATTTTATAGATGTCAAAATGAAGTTATATGTCGAAAGCCATGGACTATTCAAAACGCTGGGCACTCAGAATGCAGAGTCCAAGCTCTCCTGTCACTTTACCACTTAAAGACTTCACTTCTCATCTGTAAATTGAGAAGATGGAATTCAGTTTTTATATAGTTCCCTCAAACTTGAGTATGGCGTTGTTTTGTAATTCTATTAAGAGAGCTTGGTATACTCAGAATCAAAAGCAGTTTTTGAAAATTAGCAGCAGAGGGCAGCAGAGAGCATGCTAAGACCGCTTCTGAAAACTTGTTCTGAAGGTATGCAGAGCCTTATAAACAACATTAAGCATATATTAACTCATCTAATCTTCATAGAACCCCTAAGGGTACCATGAGAATAAAAACAGCACTGCATATCATGACATCCTAAAATTTAAAAAGAGAAAAAGAGAAAGTTGTTTGGGTTTGTCATTTTTCTTAACAAATTTCAGTGCTTATCTGTGAAATCCTTACAACATGTCACTCATAACATGGATGAACCTAGAAGGAGTCATGCTAGCGGAAATAAGTCAGAAAGAAAAAGACAAAAACCAGATGGTCTCACTTGTAGATGAAATATAGGGTAAGCAAACAAAAAAGTCAAGAAAAAAAAGTTCAAACAAACTGACAACAGAAGTAAAGCAAACAGCTAGGGAGGGGGAAGGAGGGAGAGGGAAATCAGGGAAGAGATGAGCACAAAAGCTCAAGATGATGGTTGACAGGTGATACGGTGTTGGGAGCACCCTGGGGAAAAATATATATTATCTATATAATATATATAATATACATATTAGATACATAATAAAAATAGAATAAATAATCTATCACCCAAAAAATGTCACTCAGTATCTTCAGAGGCATTATTTAGGGTACACGTCAAATAAATAAATAACATACTCATTAGATTTAATTTTATCACAGACACCAAAATGTAACCCAATAGATTATTTCAATTGTTTGAATACAATTTATCACCTGAATTTTTGTTTCTCATCATACAGAAACTGTAATTTTTATTGTTTTAGAATTCTCTATGGATGCTTAAATATAAAGAAAAAGATACCCAAAGACATTTGCAGATGAGTTGTTCTAGTTAAATTCAGCCTACGTTAATGATTACCATAAAGGGGAACACCAACATTAACCTATGCACAACTTCACAACTTAGAAATATGTGCTAAAGTACGGCACCTTGTTAAATCATTTACTTGAGTTTCAGAAGATTTTGCAATGTAAATTCTCCTTTCTCCACTAGCATTTAAATAGTTTTTTTCAGAAAACGCCTATAAAGCTGTAGGTATATACTTTTAATTTACACTCAAATAATGGGAACATGGATTAAAGGGGAGAGTCTAAAAATGGAAGAATTTTATAAAAGGAAACATTTGGAAAAAATCTAAGTTAGTATCACAAGTGTTTTCTATAAAGGGCCAAATATTTTGTATTTTAAATCCGTTAAAATTACTCAACTCTGCCATTGTTACAGCCATCGACAATATGTCAATAGGTAAACCTTATTTACAAAAACAGAGAGAAAACTAAATTGACCCATGGGTCATGGTTTGACTACCCTCCACTTAAGTCAAAAAAAGATGCATCAATTTAGATAAAGCACAATAACAGCAACTGTGTTAGTTGCATTCCATTCGTTACCCCTCATCTTCTAACCACACGGTACTATAGCTATTAATCTAATCCAGATTTTCCAAATGAACTTCCCAAGGTCACAAAGCAACTAAGTACTAGAAGCTAGCTTCCAGTTCAATCTGTTCTTAGACTAAATCACACCACTGAGTAGTCAAGGACAATTAATGTCACACAGTCATGACAAGCAATTAGTGCTAGGAAAAGGATATCAGCTCTGACTCCATTTAATAGCAGCTGCACTTGATAAAGGAAGGATGGTGTAGGATAGTACAGAAAGAAAAGCTCCAGGAAGCTAGTGCCTCCCCAGCAGGGTTGCCCAGCGAGCAATACATGTCCCAGTGCTTGTCCCAGACACGTATCAAACTACATGTCTTTGAGGTGTGGTGACAAGTTATCCTGTGATTTTTAAATTTAGCCATACAAAGTAACCTTCTGTAACTATTGGCATTGCTTAAGGGTGACATGATCGTACCCGTCAGTTTATGACCCTGAAAAATTTAATATTATGGATGTTTAAATATTAACAGCCCCCACCACCTCCAGGATAAAGTCCATAGACGTTAGAGCTGAGTGATATGTGCTCTTTATCTGAATTTCCCAATATATCTGTACAGTTTTTCTTTGATCCTGAGAGTTCTGTTTCTCTATCTTTCCCATCATCTCTACCCTTCAAGTCTCATCTCATTCATTAACATTTTAGAGCCCCTGCCATTAAGTCACAATCCTTGCACCTTAGAAGAGATTCTAGATTCTTCTCTCCCTTACTCCAATGTAGTCATCAAGATTGCGTGGAATTTTAACAAAATCCAGCTTCTGTCTTAAATGCATCATGGACCATGCTTGGACTGAAGGGGTAGCTGGCCATAGTAAAAGGAAAACATGAAGACTGGGGATTGGTGGGAAGTAGGGGTGATAAGATGGCAGAACTATCCTGTCTCTAGAAGGACAATTTGGGTGTATTCAAAGTGAGGAACCTGAGAGACTAGACACAGACCTGGTGCAATGAAGACCCCAAAGCTATGAATAAAGAGGCAGTGGACTGGGGCTACTTCCCAGGAGATAGAACCTCATGGAAAGAATGGAAAATATCCTCTGAGAACTTTGACCTCGTTACTGGGGTGCAGGTTGGTTCCCTTCTGTCAGCACGTGTGTTCATATAGATCTGACTTTCAACGCTACAAGCAGAACATTGGCAGGCACATCTTAATGTTAATCATTGCTCATAGCAGACACTGAAGTTTTTTCTTACTTTTTTCCTGTACATAATAATCACATGTGCCTCCAGGCATGTTTTCTTGGCCAGACTTGGAGAATTGAAAATTGCCTACCAAGTGGCTCAGGTCCATTTATTCTGTCCTCATCAGTGTTTGAAATTAGCTATTTTCGGTGACATTCTTCCATGCGTGGTTATTATTTTTTAATTTTCCAATCGGATGAGCAAATGTATTTTGCCTCAAACTTAAGGATGAAGCAAACTGTCCTGTTAAAATTATGTCTAGGCAATAGATAAGAGATATTTATTAACTCCCCAACTCCTCAACATCCTTTTATTTTATCTCATCATCTTTTGTATTTCCCCTATCATCTAAGTTAGAGATCCCAAATTTTTCTAGAACATCTCATCTGCAAATAGGGATTACATCCCTCTTATTTTATCTATGGGGACATATACTAAATCATGCTTTAAAGTGTCATTCATAGTTCAATTCCTGCTTAAAACATATAACTGGGAATGATCTATTCTGTCAAATATGAAGTGATAATTAATTTATGAAAGCCTAAGTTGATGCCTAATATTATATAATCATAACTCAAGCAGCCTATGTTTTCCATTTAAACCACACAAAGTAGATAATTTTCTATCTGCTTCTATTTAGATGTCATGATATAAGGCAACAGCTACAGGGCTTTATCTGGGTGTTTGAGTTTACTTATTTCTGAAGATATAAAATTTGATGTGAAAATATTAGTATATTTTTGTCACTACTTGCATTTTTCTTCATATTCTTACTTTGAATATCAGTCTCACAAGCTGAAAACTTAAAATTTAGGATCATTTTCAAATTACCTTTAAATGATTTTGACACCAAGTGAGAAGACTAGACCCTATTAAAAAAAGGCAATCGGCCTCAATAGACACTTCTCTTAAAATGACATTCAGATGACTTACAAACATGGAAAATGTTTAACAACACTTATTATAAGAGAAATGCAAATTAAAATCATACGGAGATACCAGCGCACCCCTATGAGAACGGCCCATATCAAAAAAACTGGAATTAATGAATGCTGGTGAGGATGCAGTGAAAAAGAAACTGTCCTCCACTGGTATTGAGAATGCAAGCCCCTTGGAAAATGGTATGGATATTACTCCTGTAATCCCAGCTATCTGGGAGACTGAGCCTAGGGATCACTTGAGTCCTTGGGTTTGAGACAACCCCAGGCAACATAGCAAGATCTAGTCTCTAAAAAAATAGAAAAATAGAAATTCCATATGACCCAGCAATACCTCTGTTGGGTATTTATCAAAAAAATATGAAAATGCTAATACAAAAAGACTTATTTACACCTCTGTAGATAGCAGCACTTTAGCAACTGCTCAGTTACGGTCCAAACCCAAATGACCTTTAGTTGACAAATGGACAGAGTTGTGGAGAACATACTCCTTGGGATAGTAAACAGCTACGAAGTAAGATCAAACAGTGGAAGGGGGGGGAATGGATGAATCAAGGGGTGATTATACTGAGTGAAATCAGTCAAAAAGTGAAACATAGATTTCAGATGTTTCACTCATCTGCAGAATATAAATACGAAAAAACAATTATACATATACATACAAAAAACAAAAATACATATTTTCTATGGTCTATAGACCATAGAAGGAATAACACTTGAACTGGGGAAAAAGAAGATAACGATTACCAGAGGAAATAAGGGAAAGAATGGAGAGAATGAGAGACAGTAAAAATGGGGTATGGACATAGGTAGTTTGCTGGAGGGAAACAAAATAAAGACAAACAATTTTTAAATCTTAATTTCTTAAAGACCATCAATACAAATGCAGGCATGTTCTGAACTTTTAGAGCTGATGACAGAAAAAAAGAGCACTAAAAACATAAGAAAAGTGATCATATTAGATTGACTGATGTTATATATCCTAGCTATTGTAATTAATTGTTATTGACTACAAAATTTATGTCTACTGCTATTAATATTTGCTTAATTATTGCTATAATTATAATCAAACAACCAACTGTAATACAAAATGTTTGACTGGATCCTGAATTTAAAAAAAGAAGAACATGCAGATATGAATTGTTGAGGAAATTTGAATATAGATAATATAGTAGGTAATAGTACTGTATTGATATTAAATTTCCTAAAAATTATCATCATATAAAAGACTGACCTTATTCTTAGGAAATGGCTGCTCAAGAATTTATGGGTTACCTGTGCCCTAAGGGCAACAATATACTTTCTAACAGGTCAGGAAAAAAACTCTATGTGTTTGTTTGTATGCCTGGAGAGAAAGAGAAAATATATGTAACAAAATGATATAATCAATTAATTTGCAGAGTGAACATGTAGGGGCGCATTGTACCATTTTAATTTTTACATAGGTTTGAAGCTTTTCCAGCTGAAAATAGAGGAAACAACTATAATAAAGGCACTGTATTTAGTTAATTAAAGGGATTATATTCTATTCTGTTTGCAAAGAGCCTAGCAGAGCAATATCTTACAAGTCTAAGATAATCATTAGGTTTGTAATTAAAAATGATTCAGTAACTTGAAATGACTATTGTAAGATGTCATTTTACTCTGAGATAATGGAGTTATTGCACCGTTTATGAATCATCCCCAAATTACTTTTCCTATAATTGAATATTTAACACAAATTTTAAGTACCCTCCATTCAGACAAGAAACTCAGAAACACTATCTTCTTCCACTGACCAACAAGAGAAATGTTCTAAAATTACAAGTATTCTGGCCAAACTAGGTCTATATTTAAGGATGGGAAAGGTGCAAAAGATGAAGAATGTTTGAGCAGGTCTACAGGTAATTCAAACAAAGCCCATCTGTGCCTGCACTATCTTTAATAACAACAGCTAGGCTTTCACCAAATTACCCAGGTGACATTTCAAAAAGCACCATTACTGGATGTCACATACACTTTGAACATGTCCTACCACACTCTGAGAGAAACATAACTCACTGAATGAATAATTGAGTCAATTCCAATTGGAGTTGACTGTGACTACATTCATCTCTAAAATAGATTCACTGTGACTGAATTCGAAGTTGTACTGTCCCTATAAAATTCTGCTTAGGTTTCTAGGACCTCTTTTAAAAGCACAGATACTAAACCTGTGTAGCAATTACTGAGCAAGGACAGAATAAATTACACAAATATTTGGCCAGATTTGTCAAAGATTTTAGATCAAAAAAAAAAAAAAGATTGTAGAACTGTGAACCTGAGCACATAAGAAAAGGGAGTATTTGCTTCATTTCTCTTTATTTTCCAACTGCACTGAATGCTTGTTTGAGCTCCCACTCATCTGGTGTAATAAATTATAAAAAAAATTTTTAAATGCCATAAGGTTAGATTTGAGTTCTGATAACGAAGGACCAAGAAAATGTAAACAGAAATAACAGAAAAAGTTAATAATGGTAGAACCCGTGGCCTCCTTTTTCTTACCTTCTTCACTGGCCAATGTGCTCCTTTGGTCCTGCAGAAAGCACAGTGCTTGACCATAGAAAGATGAATAAGCCAGCTTTTTCTAGAAATACTTGCAAGCCTTTCACGAGTCTAACTTTCACAGATAAGACCAAGAAACGAAGCTGCTCGTTGCATCGTCATTCTTTTATAAGTGATCCTACGGAAAAAGAACTGTTTCGCTCGAGTCTGATTTGTGTTACAGAACAGTGGGAAGTCCCAGAAAGGGGGGAGGCAATAACTGACAAACCCACACACTGAGTCACAGATTGGAGTTCCTTCCCCTTTTTGAAGAAATGAAACCTATCTATGAAACTGTTTCTTGTTAAAATAGTTCATTGCTGTATATTATGTAAAGACCCTATCAGCTTACATTTACCCCCATTTTCCTTGTTTGTTTTCCCTATAACCCACATGTAAGTGAAACCACCTGGTATTTCTCTTTTTCTTTCTGGCTTATTTTCACTAGCATGATTCCTTCTAGATCCATCCATATTGCCACAAACGATGTATGTTTGTCTTTTTTTGATTGCTGGAAAATATTCCATTGTGTAACCGTACCACAACTTTTTGATCCATTCATCTGATTTGGGACATTGGGTTGTTTCCATATCCTGGCTATTGTAAATAATGCTACAATAAACATAGGAGTACAGGTTTGTTTGTTGTTTTTTTTTAATTTAGTGTTTTGGTGTCTTTTGAGTAGACTCCCAGAAGTGGAATTGCTAGATGGAATGGTAGTTCCATTTTCAGTAGTTGAGGGTCCTCCACACAGCTTTCCAAAGTGGCTGGACCAGTTTGCATTCCCACCAGTGGTGTAAAAGTGTTCCTTTTTCTCCACATCCTCACCAGCACTTGTTGTTGCCCATTTTTTTTTTTTTTGATATGAGCCATTCTCACCAGTGGGAGGTGTTATTTCATTTTGGTTTTAGTTTGCATTTCCCTGAATATAATTGATGCTGAGCATTTTTTCATATGCCTGTTCACCATTTGTATTTTCTCTTTGGAGAAGTGTCTTTTCAGCTCTTCTGCCCATTTTTTGACTGTGCTTTTTGCTTTGTTTTTGTTGAGTCTTTGTTTTTGTTGAGTCATGTGAGTTCTTTGTGGATCTTTGATATCAGACCCTTATCAGTTGAATCAAGTGCACATTTTTATTTTTAAAACTCATTTTTTTGAAGTCATACTCGCCATTTCTTGATTTCACTGTCTCAACATAGTCTATCAATGTCTTTTCCTGGAGGACAAACAAGTCTCTCTGCAAATAGATCAGTTCTTCTTGCCCTAGAGCAGAAAAATGTTCAGTTTTCAAAATAATTTATCTGGTTTACCCTAACTACTTCAGTAAACCAACAAAAAATAAAGCTGTATGCCCAACAGTATCAGTCTGATGCCTTTTTCTACCTAATTCTGATCAAAGCTAAATTCTAAACCCTGATGAAGTGAACATTTGATTACCTTTGATCCATGACTTATTTTTAAAATACCTATCTTTACAAGCACACTAGCATTGTTATTTCTGTTAGGGTCTTTCATGCTTTCCTGTTTCATTTCACTAAGCATTACTTAGATCCAGTTAGAAAGGTGGGTTTCCCTCTAGGAGCTATAATACACGCAATCGCACAGTTTATTGTGGTTCTGATTTCATCTGCTATCACAAGAACAGCTGAACTCAAAGCCCAGGGCCAGGCCACTTACAGTGCCATCTTATAAGATCAGGCCTGGGGGGAAATCCAGAGCTTTGTAGCCTATCAAAACTTAGCCATGATCAAGGTCATAGCAACTTCAGGGACAAACATGCTTTATTGTATTCTAGTGTAGAATATACTAGACTATATTCGATCAGCCACAAGCAGATAGAGTGAGCATATCTTAGAGTGGGCAAACACTTTCTGCTGGGTTTCCCAAGAAGTCACCTAGTAGTGCCAGGCAATAACCACTACGGGTGGTCCCATCTGCTCTGAGTTGAATTAAGCTGCCATTATTATTTGATTCAATTACAATATGCAGAATTTTTATTATATCCACTCTTGATTTTTTTTTCTCTTGAGTTACTCATTCTATGGAAAATCCTCTCCAGAAAATATTTTCTATATTAAAAAAGTTGGCACTATGTGAATAAAATGGCTTGCCATTTTCTTTTCTAAGGAAACCTGAGCTTATAAAATCAACTTTAAACTGCTTTCACTTTGCGGAATATAATACAGCAGAATTATATCCTCTGTGGAAATCTTATTATACAATTTCTTTTCAATCTGCTGAATGATAAGAAGTCTTGGCCTTGTTTTCTGTACCTATACATGAACATTATCCCTACTATTCACTTACCTCTCCTGGTGTAAAAACTTCCTCCAAGCTATTTCCATTATGATGTCATCCATACTTGGCTCACCTTCAATCTTTAGATTTCTTCCCACCCTTTCACTCTCAAATTCCTCACATCCTGCTGCCAGTTGCCTCTTCCAGATAAAATCCGTGATTGCCTGCCCCATAACTAGAGAAGGTATCTGTAAATACATAGTCTATACATGTAACCCACTTCCCCCATCCCCACCAGGGCATGCGTGGTTGGCTGTATGTGGCTCCTCCCCCAAAGCCCGCAGCCCTAAAATCTAAAGAGGACATTCATCCACCGCTTAAAAGGAAATTGATAGTGATTCCCATGGATTCACATTTAAATAATTTTGCTTCTGACGGATCACTTGAAAGACTCCAGTGGAAACTGAAGTGTCCTCTGTTGTACCCCTGCATTGAGAAAAGATTGTAAAATGAAACTTCCATCAATATGGATCCTGAGGTAAGGTGGGGAGCTGACTACTCTATGAATTCATACACCTATGAATTTGGCTATCTAAATTACTGGTCTTGACATGTACAGGTGGAACCATGGAGAAATTCTTGGATGTGAATAATTCATCCCTTTATATGGGACCGCAAACCAACCATGTGGGTACATTTCGCTTAGAATTATGTTTTCTTTCTTTAATTCCATTGAGTTGAAACATAAATGAGCAATTTTTTTATATGTCATGTTGGAACTTGATGGAGTGTATATTTGCTGAGATAGTTCTATGGCCCATTTGTTAAGTCATGAAATGACTTATATCAGTAACTGCTGTTGTTAGGATCGCAATGGGAAATTCTCTTCTGGGTGTTTTGTTTTTCTCCATCTCCACTGTAAGTTCCCTGATGGCAGGATCATGGCTCAGTTGCTCTGTGAATCTCGAATGCCCACATAAGTCACCCTAAAAATGTTTGTTAGTGATGCTGTGACTGCTTGACGAGGGCTAATATTGTGAACTGAATCAGCAATGAATGTTAGTCTTTTTTGAGACAATCTGAAGAATGAAAGAAAAGTCACACTGATATGCCACATCACACTCATGGGAGTAGCTATTTAAAAAAATAGCAAGTATTGGTAAGGATGTAGAAAAATTGAAATCATTATGCATTGCTAGTGGGAATGTAATTTGGTGCAGCCACCATGAAAAATCATTCAGTAGTTCCCTCCAAATATCAAACATGAAGTCACCATACAACTCATCAAAACAATTTCAAGTTACATGTCAAAGAGAAATGAAAGCATACATATATACACACACTATGTGAACAAAGATGTTCCTAACAGTGTTACTCATAAAGCCAAAAATAAAAATAAAAACCACAAATGCCTTGCTACTGATGAATGGATAAATATAATATATCCATACAATGGAATATTATTCCACGTTAAAAAGGAAGGAAATTCTGACATGTGGAGTTCACATGGAGGAACTTGAAAACATTATGAGAAGTGAAAGAAGTCAGACAGCTGGGCGTGGTAGTGCGCGTCTGTAATCCAAGCGCTGGGAGGCAAAGAGGCCAAAGATCACTTGAGTCTGTGAGTTCGAGACTACTCCAGGCAACATAGAGAGACCTGATCTTGAAAAGGCAGCCGAGTGTGGTGGCAGGCACCTGTAATCCCAGCTACCTGGGAGGCTGAGGTTGGGGATTGCTTGAGTCTGTGGGATCGGGACTACCCCAAGCAACATAGGGAGACCTAGTCTCAAAAAAAAAAAAAACAAACAGACATAACAAGCCATGTATTTTATTCATTTTATTGATTTGTATGGAATGTCCAAGGAAATTCATAACAGAAAATGATCAAAATGATTGGTGGTTATCATGGGCTGGAAGATAAAAGAGTAAGGAGTGACTACTAAATAGTCAAGGAGTAGTGAAAGTGTTCTGAAATTTATCAGAATTGTGCTCTGAATAGATGAAAAAACATGGAGTTGTAAACAAAAGTCAGTTATCTTTTGAGCTATTGTGTTCTTAAGAATGCAGCCCTCTCATTATCAAATGACTCAGTTGAACTTACTGTCTTTGCAAATCATTATATCTGATGATTTTTATCTCATTCTATATCCTCTTTGACTTTTCAAAAATATTTGGTACTGTTCACTAATCTCATCTTTTTTTTATTTTTTTTATTTTTTATTTTTTAATTTCATGCACATAGTAAAAAGTATAAACTTTTTATGGAACAAAAAGACAATGAAAATTAAAACTTTCCCTATCTTACCTCCAATGTTCAGGTCTCCTCAAGAGGTAACTACAATTGTCAGTTTCTTGTGTATCAATTCAAAGATTTTGTACGCAAATGATTGGATATTCCAAATGCTTCTGTGTCCCAAATATTTAAAACATTTTTTTCAATGTCGCTACCTACACATTGACCCCATCTTTTTTCTAATTTTGTTTTAATGAAGTGCCATTGTTTTGCTTCCTCATTACTATTTCAACAGTTTAGGATTCTCCCATCACATGTGGTCACTGTAGCCCTCCACTATTGCACCTCATCCTTCTTAATAGCTCCATAAACTCTGAGTACATGCATATTCCAATAACAATGTATTTATGAGTTCTTTACTGATGCACCCCTCAATCGGACAGTCTCCCTACCACTATCCAGTTCACTTTGTACCATCGCAGTTATTCTTCTTCTACCTTCCACTTTGTCCTCTGCAAGTTCTTTCATTAGTTTCCTATCAACCTTCTAGAATATCCTGCCCTTTTTTTTGAGCTAGAAAAAGTGAACAAAGCATACCTGCTCATATGACAGTGCATAATAATATAAAAATAAGTTTGCGTAGCACTGTTTAAGCTGTAATATTGTTAAAAAGCACAATCCTATTTTTCCCATGCTCATTTTCAGTTTATCTTAGTCATTTTATAGTTATTATTTCCTGCAGACATAATTATAGTATTATATACAAAGTTTCAATGCATATCTTCTGTGAAAGTTTAATTTTAATTGATATTCTGAAAATTAACATCAGCATATTAAAGTTCAGGAACATGTTATAAATTACATACAGTAAAACTAATATGGCGTTTTTGAAATCTTGGTTATACTTCAGTAAGTCTAATTTATACCAAATAAATCCATAAGATAGGCTCCAGACCAGTATAGCTTATCTTGAGGACAGGATGACAGATTATAATTGCTTTATTAAGTACAACGTTCTGAATTCCTATGAAGCTATAATAGTTTGTTGTGCATTAGAAATTTCGTTATTTAGAATATAATTGATTTTAATGTATACTATTTGTTCTTGAATAACATTTTCCACCTCAGAGAAACTGTCATTTCAGTATCAAATAATACGATTTCTGCATTTGTAAAGTTTCTGATGCTTTTGGAAATTTTTTTCATTGAAAAGTGATTAAAAATTGAGCTGGGCAGATTGGCTCGTGCCTGTAAGCTTCAGCCTATGAAGCGGCTGGGGCTAGGGATAGCAGTTCGAGTCCCACTGGGGGCAAATAGTGAGACCTACTTCCAAAAAAATGTAGCTGGGCATGGTGACACGTGCCTGTAATCCCAGCTACCTGGGAAGCTGAGACTGGGGATTGCTTGAGTCTGTGGTACCCTGGGCAACATGAGCCTCCAGTTTCACAGGCAAAAATAGAGCGAGACCTCGTCTCAAAAAAAAAAAAAGAAAGAAAGAAAAGTGATTAAAAATTGAAATGTTTTATAAATTAAAGGGGCAAATCAAATTTAATACCATATGTTTCACAACCAATGGGACTGAACAATGGAGCGAGAGAGGAGGAGAGGGAAGAAGGTGGGGGAGGTGAAGAGCACAAAAGATCAGGATGGTTAACAAGTGTTAGTGAAGTGGGAAAGCCCGAGGCTACACAATAATGGAATAATGTAATATAAATATACATATATATGCAAATTTTAAAAAATTTAGATTAAAAAAAAAACAACAAGGTCAGGGTTATTAGGGAATGGAGAAAGAGATAGCCATCTGCATAGTGCCAGGCAGTCAGGAGAGCTGCTTCTCCCATAGAAATTGTTCTAATTCCTTTTTTCTTAATTAATTTATTTTTTATATATGTGTTTCATATCTTTGTATTCCCTGGGGACCACCCACCACCTTCCCTCCCTGACCACTCCCTCCCATCTCCACCCCTCTTCACCCCCCACATACTGATCCCTTTTATGGAATTTTTATGTACATATATATGGCCTAAATTGTCAACTGGAATAAACTTTATAATAAAAAATACCGTATGGTTCATTTTAAGACTGTATAGAGCATGTAGATAAGCTCATCCTTGTTGGCTATTAACCTTTTGTTGGCATTAATCAGAGGTAGCAAGGCAAGTCACTGAATGCTTAATGAATTAGCAATTCAATGAGATATGTTGGTGTGTTCTAATTGTCAGTCTTTGCCAATACATTATAAATATAACTTGGCATTATCTGCCATATTGGTCTAGACAAATCCCTAATACCAAATCTCTGTCACTAACCCTAAAATAAATTATAGTAGGAAACACTTGACGGTTTTGGTATAACTTCGTGCTTCTTTTAACCCATTTTGACAGACTTCTGCCCACTTTTCCTAGTTTTTACATTTTTGTCTGTTAGCCTCTTATCTTTACCTCCCTCCCTTTTCAGCATCGCCCCCATCCCAAACAGATTTCCAGGTCTTGGAACACAAGAGACACTTCTGCTCAAGGCAAGATATCACCTTACTTTTTCTCTAAGTTGTTCTTGAAGAGGAAAAAAAAAAGACCTGTTCTTTTTTTAGTTGAGCATCTAATAATTTTTATTTGACTGATATCATTTGTTTTCCTATTCTTTGCAGCTGACACAAATGAGATTCTGCATGAACTCTGTTTTGGCCTCATAGAAATGTGTTTCTGTTAAGACCAGGAAATCAAAGATTCAACCAGGCTGGTGGAAGATCTCAATTGTCATGCATTGATTTTTATCCTGAAGCCAAGCTTATCTCTTTATTCCTCCTTTGCCTTTTAGACTTTTATAAGAAGGAAGGAAAAGGGAAAGTTGAACCTGTTAGAATTCCTTCATTTTCACACCTCCCTAAAGAGCTGAATTAGATGACAAGGCTATATTAAATCAATAGATTAAAATTGAGATGTGCGCTAAAATATGGATTCTGTTCTCTTTAGCATCCTTATCTATGTATTTATAGATAATCAGAACTATAATACAATGAACATAGTAAGTCTTCAGATCAAAAGGGGCTCCCAAAATGCAGCTCTATTGCCTAAACTGATTTACTAAAGTAGCTCTAGAGGGCAAGGGCTCCAAGCAATTTAATACTGTTTTACATCCATGTCCATTTTAGTTTCAGTGACCAGACAGTTCTTAGAAGTCCATAGTTCCTTCATGAGAACTAACTGAACAAAAACATACTCTGTGTGAGCTCTCATCCCACCAGATTATGCAATTTGTGTATATTTCTGAAGGAGAGACTACACACTCTGAAGCCAAGTAGAAGTTTCTGGTACCCCAAAGAAAGTTCCAGATTTTTTAAAATTGGCATACTCTTTGGAATGCTTCTACTTCATTCTTTCCACCTCAGTTCTATTTTTATCATGCCATTGTCAGCCAGGGACACATGAGACCTATGGAGGAGAAACTGAAACTTCAGTCCAAATAGCATTTCACAAAGCAACAGGGAAGTGAAAACAGTATCGCTGAACCCTTTACTCTCCAGATTTCCTCCCTTTGTGGAGGAGTTTCTGGGGTAGAAATTTTCCATCTCTGTTTCCCACTGGCCACATCAAACCCTTCTTCGAGTCATTATCCTACAGAGCAAAATTCAAGCAATGTGTCTATTGGATTATAGCTTAAAGTGCTAGTTTTTCATTCCTTTGTTTTTTAAGAGGGTTATATGTGTTGCCTTTTTGCACTTTTTTGAAGAATTAGCATCTTTATTTATAACAAACTCAAATGTTTGTTCAGCAGGCAACATAAACTAAAATTATCAAACATTGTGAAAGAAGAACTAGCTTTTTTCAAAGCAACTCCTACTTCAGGTATGGCATTTACAACAACAAAGTGATTTCTATCCTCTTTAACTCTTTCCCTTGCTCTTTATTCCTAGAAATAAAAAGAAACATTTTTGAGACTAATTTAAAAAATCTTTCAAGGCCAATTTTAAGCCTTCCGCATCCATCTTTAGTAGAAATCAATTCATTAGGTTTGAAGTTTAGAAAATAATGAAATCTTTTCTGTCTGCTCTCTTGAAAGAATTATTACAATGCATATGATGATGCAAGCTTTCTTTGGGGGCCTTATTAGCAGAAATTCCCATCAAATGATGTGATCACATGAGAAGCTAATCTAGTAGATAGAAGTACATAATTGTCCAGATATCATGACAAATCCATTTGCATTTTCCTTGGCTTTTCAGATTCAGAGAAGACAGAGCTTCTCAAACTTTCACATTATGTAAATCACCCAAAAGTCTTGTTAAAATGCAGATTCAGTAGTTCTGGGATAGGGTCTGACTTCTATAATATGTCACAATCTCCTGGGGGATGGCAATGCTGTTCATCTACACAAGAGCACACATTGAGTAGATGGTTTTAAGGCACCTGAGTTCTGCATCACACAGCTTATCATGAGTCTTTATTCATAGCAAAGTGTCTGTTTACAGCATGCCTATTACATGTGCTGAACTAACTAGAGTAAATAAAATGTTTTTATATATATAAATGTTTTAGTTAGATATAACAGGTCCTGTACTTTGAGAGAAAAGTAGAGTTTCTTCCCTTTGCAAGTCAACAGTATAGCAGAAACTGGACATATGCATAAAAAGATAACACTTATCTTTTTAAGTGTTGTGCAAGTTTCAAAGAAGTAAATAGTAAGAATATTAGGAAGGAAAAATCAGTCAACAATAGGGTTCCATGAAATTACATTGTATTAACTGTCATTAAGCTGTTGTTTTACTACAAAAATATTTCCAAAAGAATTTAAAAACTAACGCAGGCACACCTAAGATATACAAAAGAAATTTCAAGTGTTAAGAAAAGAAAGCTCCTCGTCATGGAGAGATGGAAGACTTCAGGATACCTTCAAATGAAAAAGATAGATTTTAGAGAAAGAGTGATAATTAAGGAGCACAGTTCGTATAGGGAAAGGGTATGAAAAAGGGTGGGTGAACGGTGGTTTGCTGAAGAGAGTGAATGGACCTCTTTAGCCGCAGCAGAGACAATTCTTAACTTGGAGATTATATAAGATACCAAGTGCTGCATAACAAACCATACCGAAACTTTGTGGTTTAAAAAGATCATTTCTTTTTTTTTTTTGAAATTTAATTTAAATTTTTGAAAATTTGCATATATAAGTATATTTATATTTATATGACATTAGTCCATTATTGTGAACCCCGGGGCTTTCCCACTTCACTGACATTTGTTAGCCATCCTGATCTTAGAAAGATCATTTCTTTAGTTCGCATTCTGTAGAAGGGTTCTGGTGCGAGTTCAGGCTGTGCTGATCACCTCCAGAATTGCTCATGTGTCTGTGGTCTGTTGGAAAGTCACATGGGAAAGAATTGGTCCCAGGTGGCCTTATTCTTCCATCTCTCATTTAGCTAGGGCAATAAGGATGAATGTGCCTTTGTCTCTCATCAATAGGTTAGACAAGTGCTAAGAGTACCAAGACAGCAGGCCTCAGTAACCAGTATTTTTCAAACCTCAGCTTGTATGGCATGTACTAACACCCCACTGATCAAAACAAATCACAGAGGTCTGCATATAGCTTTTCAAACTAGTGTTTTCATATTCTTCAAGAAAATTCCCAGAAATGGGATTACTGCATCATATGGTAGTTCTATTTTTATTTTTCCTGTTTTTCAAGGTGGTTACACCAATTTACATTCCCACCAAAAGTTCATGAAGGTTCCTTTTTCTTCACATCCTGGACAACACATATTATTTCCCCAATTAGCCGTTCTAAATAGAGTGAAGTGAAATATTCTGGTTTTGATTTGCATTTTCCTAATGATGTGGGAATTCTTTTCATGTGTATATTGACCACCTGTATGTCTTCTTTGGTGAAATGCCTATTTAGATCTTCTCCCCATTTTTAAATTGGTTGTATTTTTGTTGTTGCTGTTGTTTGCTATTGAGATGTTTATTTGTTTTTGAATATTAACCCCTTGCTTGATATATGGTTTGTGAATACCTTCTCCCATTCAGTAGGTTGCCTTTTCATTTTAACGATAGTCACTTTCGCTGTGTATTTTGACATAGTCTCGTTTGTTTATATTCTCTTTTGTTTCTCTAATTATTGAAGATGAACCCACTAAGATCAGTGTCAAAGAGCTTATCACCTATGTTTTCTTCTATGTATTTTATGGTTTTAGGTCCTTTATTCAAATCTCTAACCCATTTTGAACTGATTTAATATTAATATATACAGTCACTGAAAAAAAAACTATACCCTTGAAAGCTTTATGCTGTTATAAGCTGTTACCTCAAATTTAAAAGGAAAAAAAACGTGACCTACTCATGTTCAAAAGATTCTATCTCTTCATGGAAGAAGAAAATTTGGGGCATTGTCACAACTGTCACTTATAGATAACAGTGAAGAGGAAGTTGGAACTATTCTAAGAGTTGTGGCCGAGGGAAGAGGGCTCTCAAGGCTCTGTCAACATCTTCATTTGTATGATTACACAATTCAAAATTTAAACTTGTCCTTTAAAACCTCTATAAATTAACTGCTTATAGATGAGACAAAAAGAGTAGAGAACTATATAGGGAGAAACCCTGAAGCCCTTCATCTCCACTGTGCAGTAGTAGACATTGTTTTCAACTTTATGGGTGAGCTGGTTGAATACAGATTACATTTAGGAAATGTTCCCTATAGAATTACTGGTATTTTGAACCGTTTAACAGTGGGCTCTAGACAAGTGATTGCTGCTGTTCCTGAGTATGTGCTATGAGTCAGGCATTAGGCATTTCACACATAAAACCTACTAACACCTGATCTCTAGTTCCAAAGTGTTTATAGTTGAGTGATTTCTATACTTCTCTGACTGGGGAAAAAGAATGACTCTAGTGTTGCAGACAGGAAATTACTATTTAATACTGCTAGTGACTTCTTCCTGTTTTACCAAAAGACAGAAAGTAGGCATTTTAGGTTGTAGTCTCTTCGGCCAAGTTTCAATTCTCCACTGTCATTCCCACTGTCATTCACCACAGCTTAGTGGTCTATATTCCAAGGTTATTCATTAGAATTCTTGGATTTATTTGCCTTCTTACAATTTGAAAGGAAATTATATTCTTGTATGTACAAAGTTTTTATCCTAAGAATAAGGCAATCCAATCAAGAAAACCTGGGTTTTTGCCATTCCTCTGGCCTAAGTCCTTTGGAAACCTAGGACTGTGGAGTCGGCTGCTTGCACAGAGTACAGATACAAATTTATACAGTACTTCCCACAATACTAAGTGAAACTTGAGTGGCCTGGGAGAAGTCCCTCCATACAAGAATAGTACCTTGTTGAATAGTGAACTCTTCTGTTTACGGTCCTTTAAATCTTAAAGGCACTCCCACTTGCAGAATCTCACGTTAAAAAGTAATTTCCCTGGAGGAAGTTTTAAGGTGTGTACTTCAAACTTTGTGGGTTGAGCAATGCCTTTGTTAGCAACGTTTTAACTAGTCTTCCATCAAGAATGGGAGGTTGGGAAGAGAATGGGGCAGTGTGTTCCTACATGGTTTACTTTCAAGAATCATCTGAGATGCTTATTCAACAGACAGACTTTCCAGCCATTTCCCCTAGGAATTTTTTTTTTCTTAGAGTTTGGGAAGGGCCTGAGATTGCTATAGTTACCAACCATCTTAAGTGATTCTTATGATTGATCAAGTTTGAAAAACAATACTCTAGCATAATAATTTTCAACCCTGGGTATATATTACTATACCCTTGCGAGTTTTATATTTTATAATAATACAAATAGTATATATTTTATTATTGCCTAAGTTCTAAAACCAGAGATTCTGATTCAATATATCTGGGTTGAGGGTAAGTGCTGATGCTTTTTTAAAAAGTCCCCAGGTGATTCTGGTGTTTAATTTTACTAGAGTTCAGAAATAATGGCTGAAAACAGCAGTTCCCAAACTTTATGGTGTCAGGATCCCGGTGCACATTTAGAGATTCTGGAGGATGCCAAACAGCTTTTATGTAAGTAGGTTATACTGGTATTTTCCATAGTAGAAATTAAAACTAAGAATTTTTTAAATATTTATTAATTCACTTAATAATCTCAGTAATCAGCCCATTAAATGTAGTATAAATAACAGTTCAGAAGAAAAAATTATTTTCCAAAGCAATTGAGAAAAGGAGAATCATTTTTTATTTTTATAAATCTCTTTAATGTTGGCTTATAGAAAGCAACTGATTCTGCATTTAATATATAAAGATATGTTGTTTTCATTGAAGGCTTTAACTGGAAGTGTGTAAAGGAATATCCACTCAGAAACATGAAGCTGGAAAAGGGAAGAGTACTTTAATAGATTTTTCAGATAATTGTGGGTAGTCTTCTTTGACACAACAGCCAAACTTAGCAAATGGTAATTTTTTAAGTTGTTAGTAATGTGAAATATAAAACCATATCAACCAATCCTTCATATTCCATTATATTAAAATATATTACTCTATCTTAAATTTTGAATGTATCTCTTAAACATGCATAAGATTATAGCATCATTCATTGATCTTTGGGGGGAAAATTTCTTACTCTGTGAGTCATTCAGCCCTTTCAAATACTGATACATCCATCAATATTGTATAATACCAAAAGAAAATCACTTGTTAATACCACTATGAAGTTCATCAAAAGTCTTTACTGGGAACTGTCAAGAGCATAAGCATGAATCAAGTTTTCTAAAATTCTAATTTTCATTTGCAAGTAAAAATGGTATGTCATGAGAAAAGTTGCTAGTTCAGCTGGCAACTCAGTCTCTCAAAGGCTTTTCCTGAAAGCATCTATTCTACTTCTACATGCAAGAGTACTTTGTGCATTCTTCACATTTCAGCACAGAGAATATTTTTAACTGTAATGAAAGGTCAAGATTTAATAGAATTAGTGTTTGCTTGTTTTTTTTACTGCATCAAGAACATTCTTAGACAGGCATGTTTTTATTATGATTATATGATGGTGAAAGGCAAAATAACTACTGATAGAGTTTAACATCTTGATTTGTGCTAAGGAACCAGATTTTTTTTTTTACACCAATGTCAATATAGTAAAAAAAAAAAAGTAAAAAGCATTTTGATATTATTGTTAAAATGGCTTTTACATCATGGTCTCCCTGAAAGAGTCTTGAGGACCAAATTTTGAGAACTACTGACCTCAAAGAGCATGAGCAGAATTAGTCAAAGGGTTGGTAAGACAAATTTCGCATTTATTTATTTACATGTTGTTGAGACTGGAATATCCTCCCCAATTGGGTTATGATTTATCTAATTTAAGTCCCACAGTAACAGTCACAAAGCACATATTGTTATTATTATTATTACTATTATTATTATTCCTTACCAGTAAGAAATTGCAGCTGAAATAGGTTAAATAATTTTTTAGATCAAGCAAGGACCAGAGTTCAGAGATTCAAATCTAGATCTCCCAGATTTTGTTTGTTCTGTTGGCACTACACCAAACCTTTTCCTTCTATTGAACCAGTTGAAGCTTAAATAGCAGCTACTAAGGCTTAACAAACACTTATTAATCACTTAAAGCTATTCTAAGAACTTTGAATGTGTTAACTCCCTTAATTCTGAAAGAGTGCCTAAATTAGCCCTTTTTAGACATGAGGAAGCAGAAACAGAGCTAACTTTGCTTTCCCAAGGACATAGAGCTAGTAATTATGAAGCTAGGATTTTAATCCAAGAAGACTGACCCCAAAGCCACTTTGCTAAAAGATCCCCTAATTAAAAACACTAATGCAAAACCTAAAAAACAAAATAATATAAAATATATAATACATGTATATCTATACAAGATGGCATATTTGTAATTATTACCCAAATGAAAGAAAGAACTTCTCACAGCATGGTACTGGTACAAAACAAACAGACCAACAGATCAGAATCGAGTGCCCAGAAATAAAACCACACACGTACGGTAAGCTAATCTTTGACAAAGGAGCAAAAAGCATACACTGGAACAAGGACAACCTCTTCATTAAATAGTACTGGGAAAACTGGACCATGACATGCAAAAAAAAATAAACCAAGACACCACCTTCACACTTGCACAAAAATCTACTCAAGACTTGGATGTGAGAACTAAAACCATAAAATACATAGAGGAAAACCTGGGCAAAACCCTCCATGAATTTCACTTCAGAAATCCATTTCTGTAGTCATCTACAACTGGAAAAAAAACAACAACGAAGGAAAACATAAACAGCTAGGACTACATTGAACTAAAAAGCTTCTGTACAGCAAAAGAGACAATAAACAAAGCAAAAAGAAAACCAACGACTGGGAAAAAAATTTTTGCCCTCTAGACAAGTGACGAGGGTCTGATAACAAAGATCTACAAAGAGCTCACACCACTCAATAAAAACAAAGCAAAAATCCCAGTCAAAAAATGGGGAGAAAAACCAGGCATGGTGGCACGTGCCTGTAGGCGACAGCTTATGGAGTAGCGGCTGAATCTGGGGATCGCAGTTCGAGTTCCACCCAAGGCAACACAGCAAGACCTAACTCCAAAAACATAGCTAGGTATGGTGGTGCGTGCCCGTAATTGCAGCTACCTGGGAAGCTGAGGCTGGGGATTGCTTGAGTCTGTGGTACCCCTGGCAACGTGAGCCTGCGGTTCCACAGGCAAAAAAAGCAAGACCTAGTCTCAAAAAAAAGGGGGGGGTGGGAGAACTAAGAAGGCACTTCACCAAAGAGGAAATACAGACAGTCAATAGGTACGTGAAAGAATGCTCCACATCACTAATAATCAGGGAAATGTAAATTAAAACCGTACTGAGATACCATCTTGCACCAGCAAGAATGGCCTATATATATATATAAAGGGCAACAAGTGTTGGCGCAGATGCAGCAAAAAGGAACTCTCTTACACTGCTGGTGGGAGTGCAAACTGGTCCAGCCACTATGGAAGACCTTGTGGAGGATCCTCAAACAATTGAAAGTGGGATTACTGTTTGACCCAGCAATCCCACTACTGGGAATCTACCCAGAGGACATGAAAACACTAATTCAAAAGGACACCTGTATGTGCATGTTGATTGCAGCTCTGTTTACAATTGCCCAGATATGGAAACAATCCAAATTCCCCCAAACTGATGATTGACTGAAAAGAATGTGGTATATGTACACGATGGAATATTATGCATCAATCAAAGAGGACAAACATATGTCATTTGCAGCGACATGGATGGAACTAGATGGAATCATTCGCAGATATAAGCCAGAAAGAAAAAGAAATATGTGATGGTCTCACGTATATGACGGATATAGGAAAGAACAAACAAATAAAAAATATTAGGAACAACCAACAGATCCGAACCAAAGAGCAAGAGAGGGGGAGGAGGAAGAAAATGAGGGAGGCGGGGCTGGGCACAGTGGTGTGTGCCTTTAATCACAGCCTACAGAAGCGAGGCCGAGGCTAGGAATCCCTTGAGTCTGCGGGTTCAAGACCCACCCAGGGCAACAAAGTGAGACCTAATCTCAAAAAATAGCTGGGCATGGTGGCACATGCCTGTAATCCTAGCTACCGGTGAGGCTGAGGCTGGGGATCTCTTGAGTCCATGGTACCCCAGGCAACATGAGCCTGCAGTTCCCTGGGCAACAAAGTGAGACCTAGTCTCAAAAAAAAAAAAAAGAAAGAAAGAAAGAAAGAAAGAGAGAGAGAGAGAGAGAGAGAGAGAGAGAGAGAGAGAGAGAGAAAGAAAGAAAGAAAGGAAAGAAAGAAAGAAAGAAAGGAAAGAAAGAAAGAAAGAAAGAAAGAAAGAAAGAAAGAAAGAAAGAAAGAAAGAAAGAAAGAAAGAAAGAAAGAAAGAAAGAAAGACAGACAGACAAAAAAAGAAAGAAAGAAAGACAAAACAAGGGAGGCAGAGGGTACAAAAGATTAAAATGGTTATGGGTTATGGGTGTTAAGGAAATGGGAAAACCCCAGGGTACACCATGATGTTATAATGATGTACACAATGATGATATAATTTTTAAAAAAGAACTCAGATATTTGAACAATTTTTCCTATTTGCATGTAAATAGCATGTGGTCAAAATGGCTTTGTTTCATTTCCTCAAGGAGAGGCAGAACCATGTGGGAAAACCTTGTTTTCATTGGTTATGCATTTACATCACCATATAATTTGGGGGGTAGAACTTGACACCTCCATATCTGGGAAAGACTCTAAGTGTGTGGAAATTTAGGCAAGAAGTTAATTAACATAAATCCCTAAGAACACAGTCCTGACAGGAGCATAGTTGAATGTAATCTTCAGATTATCAAGATCATGGAACAAGATCATGGTGGCGGAGTCAGCAGATGGGAAAATCATATGGTCACTGTCATACTCAGCACATGACAGACCCTGGTCAAAGAGCACTCCTGTTTCTGAAGAAGACCAAGACGCTGGGTGTGGCAATAAAATCATTTCCTTTACCATTCACCGCAGGAATGAATGGTCTTGGGATCTATTTCCTGTTTTTTTTTTAATTTTTTGAGACTAGGTATTGCCATTTTTGCCTGTAGAACCGCAGGCTCACGTTGCCCGGGGTACCACAGACTCAAGCAATCCCCAGCCTCAGCTTCCCAGGTAGCTAGGATTACAGGCACACACCACCATACCCAGCTATTTTTTTTGGGACTAGGTCTCGCTGTGTTGCCTCAGGTGGAACTCGAACTGCGATCCCCAGACTCAGCCGCTACTCCATAAGCTGTCGCCTACAGGCATGCGCCACCATGCCCAGCTATTTCCTATTTCTAAAAATAATGGCAGTGGTATTGTCACCAATCCACAAAAGCAGGTCTTAGGCGCTAACTTCCAAGGTAAGAGCTCTTTTCTCCTAAATGGAGCTCCATATCTCCAACCAATGCCAGACGCCTCCTCTGGAAAGAAAGTGTCATTCCTCTTTACCCAGAAGAAGCATACAAACGCAAACAGTGCCCACTTGGTCCTTCCATGTGTGCTCAGGCAAATGCCTCCTTCAGTTGTTCAAGTTTCATCTTCAAGAGAAGGGAAGTCGGGTTCAGCAGTCGCAGTGACCCCACCACAGTCTCCAGCTGGCCAGACCACAGATCCCCAGCCTGGCGCCCTGTCTCCTGGCACACGCTGGTACATTTCCCATCAATCTCTGGGAAATAGAGGGGATTTGGGGAAACCCTACCTGTTGCTCTGATCCATTGACTACTGAATAGAAGCTGCAAAAAGGAACCTGGATATGGGTGTCCAAATAGGACTTTTCTATGACTATTCCAGGCAGCCAGCAGTCCTCCTGGTTGCTACCTTTCTACCCTCTGCTGTGACTGGAACTCGTGCTGAAAAAAGAACGTTTCTTCGCAGTTGAAAACGCAGAAATAACCCTGCCTCCCTCGGGGCCTTGGAGCTCCTCTCATGAGTCCTGCCCTGTCCACCCCCATCTTTTCTCACGTTCTGATTGCAACGTCTTGCCTTTCCCGGGTCATAGCAGGGTGGAGAGTCTCTGCAAGAAGGGAAGGGACTTGAGGGGCAGAAAAGCTCTCCCTCGGTGGGAGAGCTCTACCAGCCGGCAAGTCAGAAGAGAACATCCTGTTCTGTTACTAAGAAATCCGAACTCTAACAGCTGCAGCTGCTCCCCCCTTCCTTGCCCCTTCCACTTGCCCTCTTCCCCCTGAGATTTCAGTCCACTGACCACACGCAAGAGTTCACCAGTGATTGAATGAGAAAGGAAGAGACAACCACGTTTTCCTCTTCACAGGAAGCTGCCTTTCCCCAGCCTCATCAACTCACTCCTCAGCTCCAAACTCAATAGGATTTCTGCCTCCAACCATCTTCCCACTTCCCATTAGCGCCTTTATTCCCAGCCCTAGAATTCCAGTCTCTGCCCAGATGAGTTGTTCTGCCACTGAAAGTTATCTCCTCTCTCATTGAAAGCTACCCCAAGAAGTCAGGAACCGGACGGCCACGGTGGCGCGTGCCTGTAAGCGGCAGTCTAGGAAGCTCCGGCTGGGACCGGGGAGCAAGGTTCGAGTCACACTCGGGCAACGTAGCGAGACCTAGTCCCAAAAAAATAAAGCTGGGCGTGGTGGCGCGCGCCTGTAATCCCAGCTACCTGGGAAGCCGAGGCTGGGGATCGCTTGAGTCTGTGGTACCCCGGGCAACGTGAGCCTGCGGTTCCACCGGCAAAAAAAAGCGAGACCTAGTCTCAAAAAAAAAAAAAAGTCAGGAACCTGTAAGGATGGTTCCCCTACAAATATGGCTACACCTAGTCGTTCTGATCTATAGTTCTCAATGCAGACTCCATCTCCACTCTGGATACATTAGCTTTTCTGTGCTGGCCCGAGAGCCTAGCCTCATTTCTACATATGCATTTATTAGACAGGTATTTTGTATTTTTTACTGAAGAAACGGTGGTTTACATACAGTTTTCTTTAAAACACAAAACCTGTTCTAAGAACTGTTTTAGGCCTTGTAGCAAATAAACTCCCTACTTTCATAAAGGAAAATAATTCCTTTTTCTTTATTCTTTATTCTATTTCTTTATTCTTTTTCTTTTCTTTTTCTTTTTCTTTATGAAAAATAATTATTTTCATAAAGGAAAATAATTCCTATATCCAATGTGAGGACTATCATTTGGATAAGCAGAGATTCCCACCCCAGCCCAAGAATCATACCACAGAGTACAACTTCAGCTCCTCACAAGATTGGTGAAGACATGTCCCCTAGGCATAGGGAATGATCATTAATTCTTGAAATCTTCTCACAGAGGATCCGTGAAAGTCGAAACATCAGTGTAGGTTTGAGAAGGAACTGAATCAGGATTCTTGATGCTCAGGGAGAGCAAAGAGAGAGTCTCGGGAAAGGGGAGGTTGAATCACTTCTGGCATCCGTCCAGCCGTGGTAAAGAGGTTACCCCATGCATAGACACAAGAAAAAGACCCATTTGTCCCTTACTGTAGTAGTCTCTTTGTAACCCCACATCAGGACAGCCCTGCTGTGGAGATGAAGATTACAAGAGGCAGGAGAACCAAATGTGACAGCAACTAGAATGGATTATGAGGATGTACTATGAAACAGAAAGTAAGAGGGCCGGGCACGGTGGCTCATGCCTGTAAGCTTCAGCCAATGAAGCGGCCGGGGCTAGGACTCACCGTTCGAGTCCCACCTGGGGCCCATAGCGAGACCTAGTTCCAAAAAAATAGCTGGGCGTGGTGGCGCACGCCTGTAATCCCAGCTACCTGGGAAGCTGAGGCTGGGGATTGCTTGAGTCTGTGGTACCCCGGGCAACGAGAGCCTGTGGTTCCACAGGCAAAAATAGCGAGACCTAGTCTCAAAAAAAAAAAAGTAAGAATTGCAGAAATTTTCCCTTTCCACATACAAAGTAAACAAAATTAGATTCTTCCACATATTGATAGTTCTTGCTCATTCTTCTCCACCAATTTCCCTTTCCTTTCTATCTCTAATCGCTGGCCTCAGCCACTCCTCTTTCCCTATCAAGAACAAATCAACCCCTTCTCCCACCATCTCCCACCCACCCCCAGTTCCCTATCACCATGGTCCTTGGTTCCCTAATCCCCATTCCTGTGCCTCTTATACTAACAGTTCTGAGTATCGTTGAAAAGGCATTAGGTTTTCTGCTTCTTTGTCTTAATTTGTCTCACTTAAAAGAAAAAAGATGCCTCGACTTTCATAGTTCTTGCCACCTAGCAAAAGTGTTGCAATTCTCAGGAAACTGAAAGGGAACAGATCTCTAAGCTATAGGTACAATGCAAACAAGATTTGAATAATGTTTGGAGTGTGCTACCATTTGTGATACTACTTACATATATAAACTCTTGGAAAATGTGGAAGAAACTATATGCCCTTTGGTGACTTTTACAGCTTGTATTATGTGCAAGCACTCCTTTTTCTTCAAAGCAGAGTAAATTTTTTAAAATAAAATTACAGATGTAAGAAAAGTTATTTTCCACTTAATGGTTGAAAGCAAGATTATTAAGAAAAATATTCATGTACATAAGAGAAACTACCAAAAATTAAAGTGGTTATCTTTGAAAGATATTACTTGTGAGGGAAAAGCTTCCTCCCTTTCCCTTTTTGCTTATTTGAATTTCTGTATTTTATAATGAATGTGTTTTGCTAGTATATTAAAAATTATAATAATGTGGAAAATAAATTGAGTATGTGTGGAAGGAAGGAGTAAATGGAAAATCGGTACCACCTACTTAATTTAGCTGTTAACCTGAAACTACTCCAAAAAGTAAAGCCTTTGTTTGATATTTATTTATTTATTTGATTTTTGTGATTGTACTGCTTTTATTGAAATGACAGTGGCTTACAATTCTGTGCATGCTTTGGGAGTATATGTTCACACCTCTTCAGGTGTATGTTACCTACCACACCACACCCAACACCAAAATACCCATAATCCCCCATCACCACCCTCCAAATATTCTCTCTCCCCTTTGCTTTTCTTCTCCTTACCTTCCCCATCTGATTGCTTCAATTCTCAAGTTCAGTTTCTGGGATTTGTTTTTATTTAATTTTGTCAATTGCTTTATTTTGTTTCTCTGTATTCCATACATGAGTGAGCGTTGGTGGTATAGTGGTTAGCATAGCTGCCTTCCATACATGAGTGAAATCATCTAATATTAGTCCTTCAACTTTGGCTTATTTCACTTACTATAGCTCCCTCCAGTTCCACCCATGCTGTTGCAAATAATAAAAGTTCATCTTATTTTATAGCTGAGAATATTCTACCGTGTATGTGTGCCATAATCTTTTCATCTACTCACCTGTCTTGGGTCACATGAATTGTTTTCAGAGAAATTACTGGATGGTTTACTCATTTATGGAATATAAATAACCAAGCAAAAAACTGAAAAAACACAGCAAAAATGATTCTTATACTCTGAAAAATATACTGTTTACTAGAGGGAAATACAGGGACTATAGGAGGAGATAAGGAAAGGAAAGGAAAGGAAAGGAAAGGAAAGGAAAGGAAAGGAAAGGAAAGGAAAGGAAAGGAAAGGAAAGGAAAGGAAAGGAAAGGAAAGGAAAGGAAAGGAAAGGAAAGGAAAGGAAAGGAATAGAACAATGAAACTGGAGTTTTAGTGGCGGGTGAGTGAGCCATGTGAACATATAAAGAAATAAGTTGTACTCTCAAAATCAAATAGTATGTAAGTGATTAGAAAATAAGAAAAGAATAAAAATAAAAATAAAAAACCTCTATAAACAAACAAAAAATAAATAGTTTTCAGAACTTGGCTATTGCAAATAGTGCTGCAATGAATATAGGAATGCATATTTTTCCTTCAAATTGACATTTTTGCTTTCTTCTAGTAGATACCTAGGAGTGGAACTGCTAGGTCATAAGGTAGATCTATTTTTAATATTTTAAGACACTTTCATACTATTTCCCATAGAGAATGAACCCGTGTAAATTCCCACCCATAGTGTAAGAGGGTACTTTATTCTCCACCCCTTTTCCAACAATTGTTACTACTGGTCTTTTTGACATGGGCTATTCTCAGGGGTCTGAGAGGGTATTTCATTGTGTTTTTGGTTTTTTGTTTTGGTTTTTGGGTTTGTTTTGTTTGTTTGTTTGTTTGTTTAGAGACTAGGTCTCAGTATATTGTCTGGGGTAGTCTTGAACCTGCAGATTCAAGTGATCCCTAGCCTCAGCCTCCCAGGTAGCTGGGATTACAGATGCGTACCACCATACCCGGCTTTCATTGTGTTTTTAATTTATATTTCCCTGAGTGCTGATGATCATTTTTTCATGTGCCTATTTGGCCATCTGTATGTATTCTTTGCAGAAGTAAAAACAAAGTCTTTTTTTAAAGGTTAAAAAATCACCATAGACAAAAGTTATAGAAATATAAGGAAAACAATAAAAATTTTAGGAAATTATAGAAATTTAAGGAAAATTATAAAAATTTAAGAAATTTAAGGAATTACAGAAATTATAGAAATTTAAGGTAAAAAACAAGGGAAAAAGCCTCTTATAAAAATTGCATCAACACATTTCCATATATATGTGTATATATATGTATATATATATATATATATATATATATATCTTCCTAACAACTTCCCTATTTGAAGTTAGGGCTGCTTCCCAAATGCAGATAGTATACCCACTGCCCAGGCTGGAACATGTTCCAGTTTCAGGAATTGTGATTCTTCCCCTTGAGTGTACTATCAAAATACCTTGACCAAGAAGTCAAGGGTCCCAGCAGCCCATCTCTTTGGTCTTCTGAAATAACTAGGAAAACACTTATCATGTCTCTATGACCTCTGCTGAGGCATGCCATTTTCCTTCCAGTCTTATCTTCTACATCATTCCTTCTCTATCTCTTTGGACATGTAATTGTTCACATCATGAGTATCTTTTGAGCATCCCTTCTGTGCCAGAGGCTGGAGATAGCTTCTGCCACCAAGTATCTAGAGACTGTCAAGGTTGACTCATAAGTAATTTCAAGTCAGAGTATCATGAATACTTTAGCATAGATATTATTTAAAACATGGTACCAGAGTCATTTGTTCTGGTCAAAAGTCTTGAGGAAGATTTGACAGGTCACTAGCCATTAAAGCTGAGTCATGAAGAATGGAGAAGCAATTCCAAGTAGAAATTGGTGAAAGACTATTCCAAGGAGAGAGGCTGGCCTGGGCAATGTGAAGAAGAGGTAACTGAATCACGTTGAGAGAAAAGAGCAAAAAGACTTAGAGGGAGAGGGCAAAGAGGGGAGAGTGAAAACAAAGGGAACAAAGGAGAGTAGTCAGGAAATCAGGGTAGGGAACCCCACTGGGAAGGACCTGGCCTGCCTTATGGAGCCTTTACCCTGTTCTCCTGAGCTGGGATTCAGCCTGAGGTACTGGCAAGGCCAGGAGGATGGTATTTGTTCAGGCTCACCTGCAGGCAGTGGAAAAGACTGTCTGATGTCTGTCCCAGATACAGATTCCCTGCCCCTGGATGCCTGACTTACCACTGAGACGATGGCCTGTGTACAGAAGCTGAGAGACAGGTTTTAGAAGGAAATGTTGGCACAGAGGGAAAAGCAGGCCTGGGTCAAATCCCAGAAGAATTAATGATACAACAGCAGGTGGGTAGAGTAGATGTTCTCCATTTCTGCATGTAGAAAGCACCTGGCATTAACATATTGAGGACTCCAGGCAACAAGATGGATATGATAGCTTGAGGGTTCACAGCATGAAGAAGCTGAGCAGCATGTGGCTTGACAGAGAGCAGCGTTCTCTTGCAGCAGGGCCATCATCCTTCACGGTAGGGGCCAGACATCCACCTGCAATGATTTTGTAGGAAACAAATATCTACAAAGGTACCGAAGAATATGAAATGCAGGTAATGAGCTTCCATGAGACCCCAGGCAAGACTCCAAAAATGAATAACTGGATGTGCGTTTAAGATTGTGCCTGGATGCCAGACACCTTTGCTGCATGGGAAAAGGCAGAGGATACGGTCTGAGTTAATGAGATCATGTGTGGTAGAGCAGCGGCAGACCATCTTCACCAAGGCCACCTGACGCCAACAGCCCCACCATGATCTGTAAGTGAAGCCCTCCGAGACCAATCCACCTCCTGCGATTCTGGTTAGAGAAGACAAGTGCACAACCAACACCCTGAATCCTGGGAAGCCATATATAGTAAACGTGTGTTGCTTTAAATAAACATTAATTATTGGTATTAGTATACATGAAATGATAAAGACCCATGATGAGAATCGGTGAGGAGAGTTGTTTAACTATGGTTAACAACAGATGCAGGACCTCAAAGGAAGGCTATTTGGGAGGGCATGGGAAATTCTTATTGGGTCAACTTGGCTAAGCTGACACTACATTGCCAAGATTCCATCTCCTGCATGCTTCCAGACTAACTGGAATCCTATCATGCAGAATGCAGGTGTAGACCAGTAGCCATTTTCTCTTTAATTCAAAAGTTCAAGTTGGCACGAGAGACTGTGGGAGATTGTGCACCAGTCACGTGACACTAGCTGGCTCAACTAGTTGGCAGTGGCAGCTGCAGAGTTCATAGGTCTTCCAACTTCCTTCACATCCTCCTCTGACTCCCAGAACAAGAGTGTGCTTACCTAAGCAGAAAGCGCCAACTTTGCTCCAACTTTGCATGGCCCCAAAGTTGGAGGCTTAAAGATGGTAACTGGTAAAGGTTTCAGTCCAGCTTCCTGGATTCCAGCGTAGCCTCAGAGGTTCCAACACATTCTTGTTTCTTCCATGTCATGTTCATGTTTGTTTCCTTCTTGATTTCCTGCCATGATTCTTCAGGTTCTGGTGCCTAGAACCTTAGGAACATCAGCCTTATAAAGATTTCTTCAGGGCCAGGCACGGTGGCTCGTGCTTGTAAGCTTCAGCCTATGAAGTGGCCGGGGCTAGGGATCGCGGTTCGAGTCCCGCCTGGGACCCATAACGAGACCTAGCTCCAAAAAAAATAGCTGGGCGTGGTGGCGCGCGCCTGTCATCCCAGCTACCTGGGAAGCTGAGGCTGGGGATTGCTTGAGTCTGTGGTACCCTGGGCAACGAGAGCCTGCAGTTCCACGGGCAAAAATAGCAAGACCTAGTCTCAAAGAAAAAAAAAAGATTTCTTCATTACTTCCCACAATTGGATAAGGCCAAATCCTTTTAATAAAGACAATAATATAGAAGGTATAAATTATATTTAATATGAAAATTAGAACATTCAAATTATATAGGCATCCATTATGGTCACGTTATAGTTACTTACAAATTATATGTATGTGTATGTCTAAAAAAATCTAGCAGTGTGGCTTCTCTCATAGACCTACACAGAGGACCTGAAAACTCTGCCCAGTCAGGATAAGCATAAGAAACTTTCAGAGACCTCATATTACACACAGCTGAAAACACTCATCCCTCAGGTGGGGAAAAATGAGATAATCATCAGTGAACCAGGAGAGGGGAAATACTGACGAGGAAGCAATGGTGGTGTCCTAGCTGGAGTCTCACTACTAGGGACTCATGAGCCAAAGAGTGCCCTGCCTCTTTGCTCTTCAGGAAGTGAACACTGAGGAGAGGAGGATATTAGGGAATTTGTTCACAGTGGAGAAGGATGTGACTGGATATAAGACAAAGCAGGAGACTCGGAATTCATATAAAATTTGCCAAGAGATGCTCAACTTCACTGTAATCTGACGAATGTATTGAAACTGCAAAGTGATTCCATTTTTCCCTTACACAAATGGGCAAAGATATTTATTAAAAATTTAGTTTCATTGTTTTCAATAAGTTGTATGAGTTCTCTGTGTATCTTTGTCATCAGACCCTTATCACTTGTATGGAGGGCAAAAAGTTTCTCCCAGCTGGGTGGGTTTCTTTCTGTTTTGTTTATTGTTTCTTTTGCTGTACAGAAGCTGTTTAGTTTGATGTAGTCCCAGCTATTTATGTTTTCCTTCATTTTTTTGCCAGCTGTAGATGTGTCCTGAAATGGAATATTATGCATCAATCAAAGAAGACAAACTTATCTCATTTGCAGCATCATGGATAGGGCTAGAAGGAATCGTATTAGCAGAAATAAGCCAGAAAGTAAAAGAGAGATTGGGATGGTCTCACTTATATCAGGGATATAGGACAAACAAACAAACAAACAGAAAAGAAAAATCAAAAACTGCCAACAGAACTGAAGCATAGAGCAAGTGAGGGGAAGGAGGGTGAAAAACAGGGGATGGGGAGGGCACAAAAGATTAAGATGGTTCACAAGTGACAAGGTGATGAGAGATCCTTGGGGTAGACAATGATGTAATTTATATATATATATATATATATATATATATACATATATATAATCAATAAAAACTAAATTAATTTAAATGAGAAAAAATATTTTTAAAATTTAGTTGCATAACCCCTCTGGCTAGGCAATTTGATTCTTGGATATTTATCATAGAGCTATCTTCACATGTATGAAAAAGGATATTTATAGGGAGAGCAGTGATATATGCTATAGGGTATCCATTGCAACATTTTATTTTATCACATGAGACTGAAAACTCCCAGGCCCCTCAATAAAGACTTAACTAACTAAATAATGGTTTATCTATTTCAAGAATAATGCTCTGTGTGTATTGATGTATCTTCAAGATGTATTTAAGTGAGCTAGAAGGAATCGTACTAGCAGAAATAAACCAAAAATAAAAACGGGAAATAATGGATGGTTTCACTTATATATGGGATATAGGGAAAACTAACAAAAGAACAGGAAAGTTAAATCTGGCAACGGAACTAAAACATACAGTAAGGGAGAGGGAGGGAGATTGACAAGGTGGTAGGACAATCTTGGGATTTACAGCAATGTAAAAGGTGTCTATATCTGCAATCAATTAAAAAATTTTAAAAGAAGATATATTTAAGTGAAAAAAGAAGTTTCATCGTATGTATGTTTCTCTCCCTTCTCTCCTCTCCTTATGTTTTCCCTTCCTCTTCCCTCCTCACTTTTCTCCTGTATTTTAAATGCTAGAACATCTCTGGAAGAATTCACATGAAACTGGTTATTTTGGTTACCTCCAGAGAAAGGAATTGTGTGCCTTTTGTGTTATGTATGTGTATTACCTGTTTTCTCCGAAAGCAATTTTTATTATATATATATATATATATATATATATATATAATTTCACATCTTTGTATTCCCTGGGTTTCACCTACCACCTCCCCTTCCAGACCACTCCCACTCTTCCCTCCCCCAACCAGTTGTGTACTTTAGTTTGATTGTTACCTTGTTTTCAAAACATGATTTTTAAATTGTTGCAGACTTGTTCCAAATACTGCTTTTCAAGGGATGGCCTTTGACATTTTTCCGATGACAAGAATCTCCTTGAAGAAGAAGAAAAATGACAATTTTACCTAAGATTAAGCAAACTAAGACCCAGACTTTCCCTGCAAAAGAGATTCTATTTATGAGGTATTATAGGAATTAGCGATAAATCTAGGCCAAAAAAGGCATATAGATAGACCCAAGAGAAATGACAGAGACTGGGATACCCCCAAGAAAAAGAATTCTAGTGTGATGAGTGTCTGATGTTTTAGGGATGGTGTAGTGTCATACAGAGGAAGATGTGTTCCTAAGGAATGATTAAGATATTGATGTGGCAGTAACCCATGGGGCTGACAGAAAAATGAAAAGAGATGATGTGTGTTAGGGAGAATTGGCATGTAGACCAAGATAATCAAAGCATTTACATCAATAGGAGTTTGGGGAGGCCACAGAGACAATGAGGTCAAATTCCAAATATTGATAATTATGTACCTAGAATGCCTCATCTAAGAGAAGAGTTTTTTGCTTTGTGTTTGAAGAACACCTTTTCTTTTTTATATTTTTAAATAATTTATTTATATCTAGTTCACATCTTTGTATTCCCTGGGGTTGACCCACCACCTCCCCTCCCTGACCGCTCCCACTCATCTCCCCCACTCAGTTGTGTACTTTAGTTTGATTGTTAGCTTGCTTTGGCTTTTCTTCCTGGCCTTTTGTCTGTTTTTCCTATATCCCATATATTAGTGAAAAGGGAACTACCATTTGACCCAGCAATCGCTCTTCTGGGAATCTACCCAAGGGAGAACTCAAAACTTATACAAAGAGACACCTATACTCAGATGTTTATTGCAGCACTATTTATAATTGAAAGGACGTGGAAACAATCCAAACGAAGAACACATTTCTTCTTTGACAAAGAGAAATGATAAAAATGGTTCTAAAACATAGGCTACCATTTGGCTCAAGGACAGGAGATACTCCATCCTTAAGAGAATAGAATTCCTGATGCTAAGAGCCAACTACACAGGTAGAGGTGGGCAAAGTTTGTCTCATGGTATTCAACTTTGATGAGACCTCCAAAACCCTATTGAAATCTTGATGGTGGACATCGGAGTATGAGCACTTAGTATAGTAATTCTCTATTGCACTTGACCCAATAACCAAACAAATTGCTCCAGTCATGAATGTAAGTTTGCTAACAAACTCTTCAACTTTTTCCTCCATTAGTGGATTTTTTAAAGTTATTTTATTTTGCATCGCTGTCTACTCCGAGGTTCTCGCACCACCTTGTCGCATGTGAACCATCATCTTAATCTTTTGTGCCCATCCCACCCCTGATTGCCCCCTCCCCCTCCCTTGCTCTATGTTTCAGTTCTGCTAACAGTTTTAAATTTCTCTCATCCATTTGTTTGTTTGGTTTCCCTATATCCCACATAAAAGTGAGACCATCAATATTTCCTCTTTTTCTTTCTGGCTTATTTCCTCTAGTGTGATTCCTTCTAGCTCCATCATCCATTTTGCTGTGAATGACATGTTTGACTTTTTTTGATTGATGAATAATATTCTACTGTGTACATATACCATTCACCTATTTGGGGGCATTTGGGTTGCTTCCAAATCCTGACTATTATAAATAGTGCTGCAATAAACATCCAAGTATAGGTGTCCTTTTGAATTAGTGTTTTTGTATCCTTTGGGTAGATTCCCAGTAGTAGGATTGCTGGATCTAATGGTAGTTCCATTTTCAGTAGTTTAAGGGTCCTCTACACAGCTTCCCATAGTGACAGACAGACAGACAGACAGACAGACAGACAGACAGACAGACAGACAGACAGACAGACAGACAGACAGATAGATAGATAGATAGATAGATAGATAGATAGATAGATAGATAGATAGATAGATAGATAGATAGATAATCTTCTTAGATATCTCAGCAAATTAAGAGAAAGGGAAAAAAGATTTTCAAGGATTTTCTCATATGCAAGGACTGGAAAGTTCTAAATTTTTCAGCAGTCTGGAAATTCCTTGATACCTTGAATCTGAAGGCACTTCAGACTCAGAATTCCTCTCTCTTGGGCAAACCTCTGTCTCTAGTCTTAAGGTCTCCAACTGATTAGATGAGGTCCACCCACACCACAGAGAGTAATGAACTTTACTCAAAGTGTATTTGTTTATTTATTAATCACATCTTTAAAAAGTACCTTCACAACAAGACCTAGACTGGTATTTGACCAAACATCTGGGAACCATAGCCTAACCAAATTGACACATAAAATTAATCATCACAGTTAGGGTATGGAATGGCTATATGTGACTCATATCCTAAATTAACCATGACTTGAAAGCAAGATAGCTTCCAAATAATGAGTTAAAAGTATAGTCCAGGGTTGGCATAGTGATTCTGCAGTCATAAAGAGTCCAGACCCAGTGTTGCACCACTATCCTCAGCTCATAACTTCTGCTTCATGTCCCAGGATGATTGCTTTAGCCTTAACTATCACAACCTCATTAAAATTTGAAAGGAGAGAAAAACAACACTACATCTCTTTAAAGATATTTCTAGAAGTTTTGCATGCCTGTATGCATGGTCTAGATTTTATTTAATAAAATAAACTAGTTACAATGAAGACTGACAAATACTGTCTTTATTTTGAGGGTTATTTACCCCATTAAAAGTTAAGGAATCTGAACTTAAAATTCAGGGAAGAAAAAAGAATACAGATAGATTAAGAAGAGGTTTACCTTGTATATATTGCTAGAGTAAACTACTAAAGGAGTGTCATTTCTCTCATGGTCTACACCATATGTTAATCAGGATTACTCTTGTGCATGGCAGCTAATACATGCCATATCTCAAGGGGCAGCAATCATATCAGTCTATGCCATGGACACTCCATAATTCCTGATATGTTCAGTGTGATGGTAAGTGTTGATCACATGAAAGTAGACTTATTCCATATGGTTGCATGTCCTGCATAGTTGAAGGGGAACCATTCATATTCTACTCTATTCTATAGATCCTTGTGAACTCCTCATGTGTTCAATGTGGTGATATAAAAGATGACCACATAAAAGGAGACTTAACCGTCTTCGCTTTTGAGCACTGCATACTCAGAAAGTGCCATTCACACCACCATCTATGCCAGTTTTCTTTCTGGATCCCTAATAACCTCAAAATGGAGGTAAGTACTGATAAATGGACTGTACCATTTAATAAGTACCAATTACATTATAGTACTCATATCTTTATAGGCTCCTCAAATGGCCTATGTGGAATTAGTGATGATCTCATTTAAAAAATGTAGTACTTGATGGGTACATTTCACAACATCAGTAATTCTTTGCACATAGTAGTCTATGCCATTAATTCTTCTGGACTTCTCATAAGATCAGCATGGAAGGTAGTGTTCACTCCTTGAAATTAGATTGTGCCATGTATTTTAAATGTGCTCCAAACACAAGTGGTACTAATCATATCCTAGTATATGCCACAAACATTTCTGTTCTCAATTGTTCAATGTGATGCATAACATGTGATGCACAAAATGATGGCCACATGAAAATAAAGTTGTTCTTGTACATTTGGGTGCATTGTGCAACTGAAGAGGGCCCAGTCACTATGTAATAAATTCTGTGTTTCTTTCTGGACTCTTCGTATACTAGTATGGAGGTAAGTGATGGTCATATGAGTTACATTTTTCTTATTCAGACTTATTGAATATGCTACACTATTCAAGGACTGACCATCACATTCTGATTTGTTATGAATCTTTCTGGGTTCTTCATATGGTCAATGTGGAGGTGGTGGCTGTATGAAACTAGGCTGAATGTATGAAAAGTTGAGTGTTCTGAACAGCTTAAAGGGTACTGGCTACAAGATGAGTCTGGACTCATATGGCTAATGTGGGGATAAATGCCACATTCAAGTAGATTTACTGTGTGTAAATGTGGGTACACAGCAAAATTAAGGAATGTCAAGTCACATCCTAACTGGGGACATAAATCTTCTGAACTCTTATGTTCAGTGTAGAGGTAGGTGATTGTCATATGGAAATATATGTATTCCATGAACATTTGGGCCTTGTACAACTGGAGTACAATTAACATCATAGTACTAGTCATGGAACGTTTGGGACACTTCATATACTTGATGTAGTAGTAAAGGGCAACAACATGAAGATAGAAAAATAATCCACATGCAGATGAGTGAACTGTGCCACTCTAGAGATGCCAGTCACATGCAAGCCAATACCATGGTTCCTACTGGGCTCCTCCAGACTCCGTGTGAAGACAAGTGATGAGCACATGAGGTAAACATATTCTATATACTGGGAGGCTGAAGGTAGGAATCACTTGAGTCCATGGGTTTGAGGATACCCCAGGCAACACAGCAAGACCTAGTCTCAAAAACTAGCCCAGAGCAGGCAGCTATAGTGCTGCCTGCCCACCCAGGGTCCTGGACCTTTGGAGCTCCTTTACCAGCAGGGAGCCAAGGCAGCATGGAACCCTGGGTAGGCTCCCTGTGCCTGGAGAGCCTGGGAGGGGGTTTTAGCCCCATTCACCAGTGGATGGTTGCACGGGGCAGCCATCTGCAGTCTGGACAGATGAAGGCATGGTTCAGCCAAGCGTCTGCCCCAAAGGGGCTTGGTTCTGCATCTTCCCAGTCATCTGGGCCCTGCCCCCACACAGTGAGGAACCAGTGCATGGGTGGGAGGGGGTGGTAAGCCCCTTCCATTTCACTCTCACTCCAGTTAATCTTCAGGAGGAGGAAGAACATAAGTAATTCAAACTCCATCATAGAACAGATGAGGGATCAGGTAAAAATCCAGCCCACAAGGATGAGCTGGACACAAGAGACGGAATTTCAAGAGAACCAGTGCATGCGAGACTAGAGAAACAACTATAGAAACACGATGCCACAAGTGCACAACGACATGCTCACCAGGTCTGGAAGAGCCAAGACCTCACTTCTGAGATGCCTTCTAGGAGAGCAAGGAGCCCTTCCCCACACTCAGGGAGAGGAAGGCCAAAGAGTAGGAGCATTGGCCCCACAGCAAAGCTGCAAACTAAGGCAAAGGAGATGATCTACAATGGCCATTCACAGACGCCTGCATCCACAGAGAGACTTCTTCACCAACACTGACTGGGGGTGAGGCTCCCTAAACCAGAGGCCAGAAGCATAAGGTAAAACAGCAAAACAACACAGAGAAGGATTGGAGAAGACAGTCTGCAATGAACAAACATGGACAGATGACAAATAAATATCGACTGGCTGCCCAGTGCAAGGTTAACACTGAAAACCTACCAGCACGGCTCACCTGGTCCCAAGACCATAGTCCCTCACCCAATGAAAAGACACTGCCACAGGAAAGAAAGAAACTAATAAGAGACTAATGGACTTAACACAGACTAGCAAACAACAAAGAGAGGGGTTTGAGTGAACAGAGGGGGCATCAGAGGGAGGGGGAGGTATCCTCAAAACCATTTACCAAGGTTGTAATCTAAAGAATAAAAATAAAATGATGTCTTAATTAGTGTGCTCTACTAAAGTTTCATGCTGTTCGAAGAAGATGAAATTTAAGTCACGAACATCATGATTACAGCTTACACTTGGATTTTTACCTAATGAAACAGTCCACTGGGACTGAAGCAAAATGAATTGAGACACCTTCAGAGGAAATCCAGTTCATGTCATGAAGCATGAGGTCCTGCAGAGACAAGAAATGGGTCTCGAGGAAATGGTTGTGTTGTCTCCTTCCTACTGCTCCTAAGCCTTTTAAGCAAATTCTCAGACAGTACATTAAGACCTTTTTTAAAGCAACACTATGTGAATAAAGAAGTTATTCCCTGGTTCACTGAAAAGTGAAATTAAACCAAACCAAGTTCCCTAGGAAAAGATGAATATTCCAGAAGAGTGATTTCACAGCTAAATTATGTCAATATAATTCTTTAGGTTCTAACTTTTAGGCCACTTCAATGTGTCTATCAATGCAGTATTGAGTTGATGACAGAGTAGGTAGGCATGATCTTTGCCCACAAACTTCTGATTATACACAGTTTCTGCTTTTGCTAGGGAGGTTTGTAATGTGAAAAGATATAAGAATTACTAAAAACAAACAAGAAATGCATTGTAATATTTGGTATATATTCTCAAAGATAGAGTGTTCTTATACCTGGACAGCCAGTAGCTAGTATATTTCTTAAAAGCTGAAGTCTTATGAGTGAGCAATTCTATAAATATTGAATTTTTTTAACTTATGAGAAGATACTACCCTTGACTGATTTTTTTGGAGGGTCTACATTCAACTTAAAGGCTTTCCACATATGATACTTCAATTTATGTGAAGTTTCACTGTGTTTCCCCATTCCTCTGTGTGTGTGTGTGTGTGTATACACACTCACCAGCAATGTTTTATCTTAGAATAGAAATATAGACTGGACATGGTGGCGCATGCCTGTAAGCAGCAGCCTAGGAAGCCACGGCTGGGGCCAGGGATCGCAGTTTGAGTTCCGCCAGGGGCACGTAGTGAGACCTAGTCCCAAAAAAATAGCTGGTCATGGTGTCATGTGCCTGTAATCCCAGCTACCTGGGAAGCTGAGGCTGGGGGTTGCTTGAGTCTGTGGTATCCCGGGCAATGTGAGCCTGTGGTTCCACAGGCAAAAATAGCCAGACCCAGTCTCAAAAAAAAAATATATATATATATATATGAATAACACCAAAAAAGAGAGATTTCTGCCTTCCTTATAAAATATGTTTAATTTTTTGCTCAAATGAAAGAGTTAACAACACTATCAAAATCTGACTTCCTCAAACCTCTGAATTCAGTTGTCTTCTGAATCTTAAGTATCCATTTCCATTTATTGGGTTCCTGAATATCTGTTCCCATACTATTAAGTGTGGGAACATAAACCTTATCTTGGCTTATAATCTAAAAGAGATAGTTGTTTGTTTGTTTGTTTTTAATCACATCCCTCCAAAGTTCTTGCTAATAATACAACATTTGGACATTTGTTCCTAGACAACTAAAGTAATACAGTCTGGAATTACGAAGACAAAATATGAAACAGTTTTGAAGATATTGGATGTAAGGCAATGAAAGACAGTAATCTTTGAAAGACAGGAAACATACTAGGTAGGCCCTATGATTGACCCCAGAAAACAGAACCTAACAATATATAAAAGGGATTATATGTCATGGTGAAATGGAGTTCATGTAAGACTGGTTTATCACTCAAATGCTAAGCAAAAAATAACTGACAAATTTATAATGGCCATTTGACACAGAGAGGCCAGTTTGATTTTTTTAAAACAAATTATGCTGGAACAACTAGATATCAAACTGCAAAAAGCATGTTAACTCAAACCTTATCACCCATAAAAAAAAAACTAAAAATATTCAGACCCAAATATAAAGCCTATAACTATAAAACTTCCAGGAAAACATTCAATGTTGTCCATCTTTAAATTTCTAAAATATGACATAAAAGCTATAACACAATAAAATAAGGAATGAAACATAATATCCACTCAAAGACTTGCGTACAAAGATTCATAGCACCTTTATTTGTAATAACCAAAACTTGAAAGTATCCCAAATACCCATCAAGCTGATAAGTTAAAAATTGTGATATATCATGTAATAGAATGATACTAAATAATAAGAAGGAATAGACTATTGGTAGATATGACATCACAAAACATTTTTTCTCTGCTAAAATGTTTGAACAGAAATGAGAACATGCTGTATGGTTCTGTTTAGCTGTATGGTTCTGTTTATATAAAACTCTAAAACATACAGATCATTCGATGGAAACAAACAACACATCAGTGTTGACCTGGGTAGAAGGGCTCGAGGGTACAGAAGACAATGATTACAAAGAAACTTTGGGGAGTGAAATGTTCATTAATCATGATTGTAGTGATTTCATGAGTGTATACATATGTCAAAACACAACAAATTCTATACTTTAAATATATGACATTCTTTGTCATATATTTATGACCTCCATAAAGTTGTTTAAAAATAATGTAAATGTTGACTTCTGTAGCACATTAACTTGTATTCTAAAACATAGTCACTGTTAAATTTGGTGCTTTGGCACCAGTGCAAAAGACTCAGAAGTAAAAACAGAATGAGAGACACGGTCAAAGAGCAGCTGCCTCGTGGGTTAAAAGAATGTAAAAATAACCCCAACCAACTGAAAATTCAGTATGGAAAGGGGAAGCATTTTTTTTTAAATAAATACTGATCATTCTTCATTTCAGATATTGTTTCTAAATCTATTTTGCTAGTGACCTGTTTTATTCCTTGAGGCTGAAGGAAACAGAAAATTTGTAAGTTACATGAATTACATAGCTGCTTCAATGAGAAAAGAGATCATCTTCATCACTACCTGTTATTGTCAAATAATGCAGTGTGCTTTGCAAGGTAAATTAAGACTGAGAGATGACATGTTTTTTTAAGGTAATAAAGCAAATTTTTTACCCATTATCTGAAAGTGAACTATGTATTAGAGGTGAAAAGGATTTCTCTTGAAGACCTCTATTCTCTTACAGCCCAGCTTGGAACAAAATTAATTTCTGTAAAGGCAGGATGTGTTTGATTTTAAATTCTCCAGATCAGTCAGAATCTCTCATCCTTCATGTTCCCCCTCCTTCTGACCTCTTTCCCACACAGACTGAACCTATCTACTTTGCAGCAGTGGTAACTGAAGGAGGAGAAATGCATATTAAAAGTGTGGGTATTTTGAGAGCTACAAAATCTGCAAAGCTGCATGAGAATAATGGGTGCTGTTACTTATCATTTCTATTTGGAAATTCGGAAAATACTTAGGGTGATGGCTCATTTCCTGACCCATGATCTTCATTAAAAAGGGGAGAAACTAAAGAGAGAGAAATTATTTGGGTAGCACATCAGTATGGGTACAATTAGGAAAGAAAAGTCACACACAGAAATTTTGATCTTAAGAATTATTAACAAGGAGTGACATCAGCAAGATGCCAGAGTAGATCACGGTTCACACACTCTCAAAGAAACGTGAATTTTGCAAACATTGATACATAAAAATAACTTTATGGAGGCTCCAGAATCCAAAGGAGAGTTTACCACACCAAGGTAGAACACAGAAATAAGAAAAGATGCATTGAGAAGTGTCAGAAGAGTTCTACAGTAGCCATGTCATCCCACCTCAACCTGGTACAGCATCATGGCAAGTGAGATTTATCCCTGGATGGAAGTGTAGTCAATTTATACAAATCAATGAATTGGACACACCACATTTACAGAATGAAGGGTTAAAAATCATGTGATCATTTCAATAGACACAGAACAAGCATTTGACAAAACTCAAAACCATACCACAATAAAAGAAATATCTGTCAGAAAATGAGATATAGAAGAAATTTACCTCAAAGCAATAGACTAAACTAACATCATACTCCATGTTGAAAAAAATGAAGACTTTTCCTGCAATCTCTGTAATAAGGCAAATATATTCACTCTCATGACTTCTATTCAGTACAATACTGGGAGTCCTAGGCAGAGCAGTTAGGCAAGAAAAACAAATAAAATCATCCAAATAAAAAAGGAAGAAGTAAAATTATCTTTTTGCAGATGATATGATCTTACATGTGCAAAACCTAAAGATTCCACCCAAAAAAATTCTATCAGGACAAGTAAATAAATTTAGTAAAGTTGTAGGATACAAAATCAGCATATAGAAATTATTTGCATTCTAAATATGAACAACAAACCATCCGAAAAGGAAATTAACAAACTGATCCCTTTTACATTAAAAAAAGATACTTAGAATAAACCTAGTCCCAAGGAGGTAAAAAAAAATGTGTACCCTGAAAACTATAAAACCATTACAAAGAAATTAAAGTAGACACATATGAATGGGAAAATATCCTATTATCTATGAATTGAAAATTAATTTTGTTTAAAAAAATCCATACATTCCAAAGTGATCTACAGATTCAATACAATCCCTATCAAAATCCCAATGACATTTTTTGTAGAAAAAGGGAAAAGCTCCTAAAATTCACTTGAAAACATGAAAGACCCAGAGTAGTCAAGGCAATTTGGGCCAAGAAGTATAAAGTTGAAAGCATCATAAGTACTGATTTCAAAATACATTAAGTTACATTTATCAAAACAGTATGATGGTGACGCAAAAAGCAGACTGCATGGCCCAGTGAAACAGAGAGGGCCTGGAAATAAATCCACACATATACAGTCAACTGATCTTTGAAAGGGGTGTCAAGAATTCATAATGAAGAAAGTGGTACCTCTTCACTAACTTATGTCCAGAAGACTGAAGAGCCACAAGCAAAAGAGTGAAATTGGACATTATACCATATACAAAATTTTACTCAAAATGGATTAAAGACAAGCATAGAGCATGAAACTGAAACTCATAGAGAAAAATGAAGAGGGGAAGCTTTTTGGCGTTAATCTTGGCAAAGATTTATTAAATATAGCAGCAAAAACAAAAATAGACCAGTAGGAATCCATCAAACTAAAAAGATTCTGCACTGCAAAGGGAGCAATCAACAAAATGAAAAGGTGAACTATGGGTCAAGATACAATATTTGCAAACCTTGTCTCTGATAGTCAATATCCAAAATATATTTTAAAAATTCTTGTTAACTCAATAGAAATAAAGAAATGGTGAAAGAACTGAATAGTCATTTCTCCTAAGAAGACATATAAATAGCTGACAAATGTATGAAATATGTTCAATCTCACGAATCATCAGGGAAATAAAAATCAAAACTTCAATAATAAATTAACTCATACTTGTTAGGATGTTTATTATCAAGAAAAAGATTTTAAACAACAGATGTTGACAAGGGTATGGAAAAAAGGAACCTTTGTACACTATTAGTGGGAATGCAAATTGTTACAACAGCTATGGAAAGCACATTAGAAAAGGAAATACCATATGGTCCAGAAATCCCACTTCTGGGTTTATAACCAAAAGAATTGAAATCAGGATCCTCAAAAGCTATCACCTCTCCCAAGTTCATTATTCACAGAATTATTCATAATCACCGAAACATGGAAATAATGTAGATGTCTGTTGATGGATGAATGGATAAAGACGATGTGGTGTGTATATATATTAGGGAATAATATCCAATCATTAAAAAGAAGAAAATTTGCCATTTATGACAACATGGATGGACCTGCAGGACATTATGCTAAGTGAAAGCAGTCAGATACAGATGGACAAACATTACAGGATACCACTTCTTTGAAGAATTTAAACCAGTAAACTCATGGAAGTAGAGAGAATGGGGGGGCTGGTAAGAAGAGATACAGAGATTAGTCAAAAGGGACAGAATTTCAGTTATGCAAAATAGTAAGTCTACTGTACAGTATAGTCTGTACAGATGTCTACTGTACAGTATAGTGCCTGTATTTAATAATGCTGTGTAGTATACTTAATGATGTGCTAAGACAATATAGATTCTTTTCTAAGTAATATCACAAAATAGCATGAAAATTAATGAAGATGGCAGGAGAAAGCTTTTGGAGGTGATGATTTTGTGTCTATCATAAGTTGTGATAATGGGTTCATGGATATATACTTCTCTCCAAACTCATAAAGTGGTATACATTAAATATATGCAGCTTTTTGTACAGCAATCAGACCTCAAGAAAGCATTTTCTGATGAGCAAGGAAGATAAATAGGCAATTCACAGAGAAAGAAATAAAAAACATCTAATAAATGTTTTAAAGAATTAACCATCACAAGATGTTGAAGTAATGAAAGACTGGTTAGTAAAAATAAAGAAAACTCTGCCTATTACAGGAATAGACTATAGAGAAATACACACACAATGAAATATTACTTGGTTATAAAAACAAAGATGGGGTTTGGCCTGTGGGGGCTGCCATGCCCTCATCGGCACATGCCTGCAGCTGCACACCCACCGAGCACCGTCTGCCATCAAGCTGGCTGGTAAGAGGGCCTTGGGGGCTGGGCCCGGAGATCCAGACCAGCCCTGGATGTGGGACAACAACGGGCCCTGGAAGGCCCACATGGGAGCCGCCATTGCTTGGGCAAGTGGGCGCCCACCCCACAGGCACTGGGCTCCTTCTGCTTGTGTTTCGATGGCGGGAGGGGCCTGGGCGCTGGCTTGGGAAGTTCCAGCCAGTTTGCCCTGTGGGGGCCACACATGCTCTGATCTGCACATGCCCACCAAGCACCCTCTGCCATCAAGCTGACTGGTAAGAGGGCCTTGGGGGGCTGACCCGGGAGACCTGGACCAGAACGGTGTGCTGGCAAGATGAGATTCACTCAGGGTCAGGAAAGATGGGGGTGGGGGGGATCTTCCCATTTCACTCTCACTCACTCCGCTTAGTCCTCAGGAGGAATAAGAAAAATAAACACAGCAAACAGCCACATAGAAGGCATGAGGGACCAGATAAGGATCCTGCCAATACAACCGGGCAGGACGCAGGAGAAGGATCACCATAGAACATGATGGACTGGAGAGACAACCATGGTGAAGACCTACCGCTGAAGTGTACCTACAAACTCGTCAGGAATGGATGAACCAAGACCCCATTTCGGGATACGCCACCCAAGAAAACAAGGAGCCCCTCCCCATACTGCGGGAGAGGCAGTCCACAGAGTTGGGGAACTGACTCCACAACAAGTCTGCGAAGGGAGAGAGTGGAGATCATCCACAAAGGCCATGGGTGGAGGCCTACCTCTCTGAGAAACCTCATTACTGAAAACGACTCAGAGCAAGGCCCCCCAAGCCAGAAGGCAGAGCTAGGGGGTGAAGAGGCAATGGATATCCAGGGAGAATAGACTGGAACGGGCAGCCAGCAATGAGAAGACATGGTTCAACCTCAAATGAGCATGGACAGGCTGCCCAACGCAAAGCTAGGACTACAATCCTTCATGCCCAGAATGCTGTGCGCCAGGAACACAGTCCCTCACCTGTCAAATAGACACAACCACAGAAAAGGAAGAGAGACCTATGAACTGAAGATAAATCATTAAACGAGGAGAGAAGAGTCTGAGTGAACCGACGGGCCATCAGGGGTTGGGAGGGGAGGGAAGGCCTCCCAGCAACCACTTATCTATGGAAGAAATTTTTTTTAAATGAATAAAAAATTTTTTTGAAAAAAGATGACATCTTGCCATTTGCAACAAGGATGTAACTGGATAGCGTTATGCTAAATGAAGTAAGTAAGACAAAGACAGATATCAGATAGTTTCACTCCTATATGAGACATAAAGAAGCAAAGCAACCCCTTAGATTCTGACAGAAGAATGGTGGTTACCAGGGGGTGGGTGGAATGAATAGAGTGGGGTCAATTATTTGGTGGTGGATGAAGACTGAACTTGGGGTGATAATCATAATGTTGTATAGACAGACATTGGAATATAAAACTGTACATGAAATGTAAGGGGTAAAGAGAAATAAATGCAAAAACGAGCTTTAGATAATGAAAACAAAATGCTGGTTAATAGAGGGGATGGGGCATGGAAGTGGGCAAATATGGCAAGGGGCTCAGTATATGATGGTGGGTAGAAACTGCTTTTGGTGGGGATCATAAAGTAGTATATACAGATACTGAACTGTAATGCTTATACTGAAACCTATATAATATTACTAATCAATGTTGTTGTAATAAATATTAATTTGATAAAGAAAACTATGGTAGGAAGGAAGAAGTATCCCCATTTCTCCCTTGGATTCAACTTGCAATGACTTTAATTTATATGATCGTTTACTAGAGACCACAGAACATTTACCCACAGATTGTGGCTTAAACATACTAATAGTATAGTCAGTTCCTCAGTTTACCCTTCCCAAGCAGGCAGTCAAAGAGAAAGGGATGGGTAATATAGAAGACATTTATTAAGTGTTATTTGCCACGTGGCAGAGATGGCACTGTATGCATTATATGCATTATATGTATATGTTCTACTTTATGTACATACGTTCTACCAAAGAAGCATCTGGAAATTAGTGACTTGCCCAAGAAGCAGATATATGACCTCAATTGTGGGGTTCATTCCAATAATCTAATGGGGAGCTATAAATTTGCATTATATTTATTTTCTTATCAACAAGAAAATTTGTTGATAAGACAAAGCTGAGTTTTTTCATTCTGCAGGTAGAGAAATCTTGACAGAATCTTGGGTAGGGAGGAAAAAAAATCAGGATATTTGTGAGATTTTGAAATCTTGTTTATGGAAGGCCTTGCAATGAAGAGTCTTGGTTAAGGTTAGGTGAGGACTGTGGTATGATAGCTTAGGATTGGTGGACATGGTAGACATGGCAAGGTGAGGACTCTAAGGAATCTGGGGAAATAAGCTGTTGTTGATGCACTCTGTTGGTGTGTTCATGTGTCTTTCAGAAACTTCTTACACTGAGCAATCTGTTACTTGCAACTGTCATCTTGGCAAGAATCTCCTGAGATAGTCAATTATGTTAATAAAGACAGTAGAACATGGAATAATAAAATTCACATTGATGATTGTAGAGAGTCAATTTCGTGGATACACATAGTTGGGTTGTCGGCAATAAAGACTTTGTTTCTTTTCATTTTTCTTCTTGATGATCCAACAAATTCAAGCCTGATAAATGACAAATTATTCTGTACTGGATTGGTCATTAACCAAATCATTTCAATACTAAGACCATTCTTGACAAAATAACTCTTATATGAGTTTTCCTACATGTTCTACATATAGTGGTTTGATCATCATAAGAACTCTATGAGGGGCCGGGCACAGTGGCTCGTGCCTGTAAGCTTCAGCCTATAAAGTGGCCGGGGCTAGGGATCGCAGTTCGAGTCCTGCCTGGGGCCGGTAGCGAGACCTAGTTCCAAAAAAATAGCTGGGTGTGGTGGTGCATGCCTGTAATCCCAGCTACCTGGGAAGCTGAGGCTGGGGATCGCTTGGTCTGTGGTACCCCGGGCAAGGAGAGCCTGCGGTTCCATGGGCAAAAGTAGCGAGACCTAGTCTCAATCCATATTTTATAAATAGTGAAGTGATGCAGAAAGGTTAAGTATTACATTCCAAGTCATAGTGTAGTAGACAACTGTGCAAGAATTTTTTTTGAGACTAGGTCTCACTATTTTTGCCGGTGGAACCACAGGCTCACGTTGCCCGTGGTACCATGGACTCAAGCAATCCCCAGCCTCAGCTTCCCAGGTAGCTAGGATTATAGGCACGTGCCACCATGCCAACCTAGCTATTTTTTGGGACTAGGTCTCGCTGTGTTGCCCCAGGTGGGACTCGAACTTCGATCCCCAGCCGCCGCCACGACTCCATAAGGTGTCGCTTACAAGCACACACCACCGTGCCCGGCCTTGTGCAAGAATTTGAATTCAGGCTGTCTGACTCCAGAGTCCTCTTTCAGAAACTAATTAGTATACTAATTATCCCATACTAGGATTTTATAACTACCATTCCCTCAATTCATGTGCAGTTCATGGAATTCAGATCAGAGAGGTGATTCAGATCAATTCATTGTCCAAAGTCTTTCAGTTCATAAGCAATGACCCTTAAAGCTCCCTTTTTGGACTCCCTTACCTAATTAATTATTTTCCTCCTCCTCACTAGATCTTATAGAATTTCCTCTAATTTACAAAGAATGATTACCATTCATTAAATATTGCGCAACAAAGACAAGATATACCCCCCAAAATCTAATTATTTATCAACTTAAGTAGGAATCTCTGCAAGTTAGAACACTGACTGTTGATTCTTGCTTTAAAATAGAAAGAGAAAATAATCATAATTTTAATGTTCCCATAGCTTTGACGTGATATTCTTAAGTGACTTTCATTAAAAGAAGGAACTGAACTGCACGTGGTGGTGCGCACCTGTAATCCCAGTTACCTGGGAATCTGAGGCTGGGGTTCACTTGAGTCTGCGGGTTCAGGACAACCCTGGGCAATATAGTGAGACATGGCTAGTCTCTTTAAAAAATAAAATAAAATAAGGGACTGAAAGTATTAGTCTTTTACTTAAAACAAATATTTAACTTTTATAATGGAAATGTAAACAGAACAATGATTTGTGATTTCTCAATATAACTTGCTAAAAGATATTTGGCTAGTTTAGTTCTGTTGTCAGGATAAACAAAGGCCATTTGACTGGTTTTAGTCTATAATCAAGATAAACTCAAAATTTCCAACAATAATGATACAAGGAAGTTAAACTGGCCAGGCATGGTGGCACGCACCTGTAATCCAAATGCTGGGAGGCAAGAGGCCAGGGGTCTCTTGAGTTCGTGACTACCCTGGGCAACATAACGAGACTTGGTCTTTAGTCTCAAAAACAAAAAACAAAAAATAAGGAAGGTAAACTATGGCGTGAATCATATTTGGAAAAGAGAAAATAAAGAAAATAAAGCATGGTACCATTAAATTTCTAATACTAAAGATTTTCTCCCATGAACTCAGGTAATACAACTTTATAAATGTCAGTGGAGTTGATCTGTGGAATTTAACAGACTACAGACCTTTCTGTCTTTCAGTTGATGAAGTCTTTTCTGGATTTCAAAGTTGGTGGGAAAATTGATATACAGTCTTTCTTTGGAGAGGTGAAAGGAGTGGAGATAAATTGTGCAATGTATAGACAATTGCCAGTGAAGGTATTACCTTTCTTCCTTGTGCATTTCACAAGCAGATTACATAATCTTTCGGGATATGTCATCAGCAGCAGCAACATGTTTAAATATTACAAGTACACAAGTGTACTTGATTTCTTACTAAGTATAGTTTGAAATGGGCTCCCTTGCTTCCTCTCTTCCCTGGGGGTAGGGGGTAGAGTGGGAGGAGATTAGAGAGGGAGGGATAATGGGAATGTTCTCATGGGTCTGCTTGGAGAAAGGCACACCTGTGCTCTCTATTCATCCCCCCACTCAACACTCATGCATACACATGCACGTGCATGGGCACACACACACACACACACATACTTTGTAAGCAGCCCCATGTAGATAAAGGAAGCTCTTTAAATTGATTTGAAAATGACAGTAATGGTGTATGTCTCCGCTGTCTTTCCCTAGAGTTATATGCCCAAAGTCATGCATAATTTCAGCTCCTTATTCAAAATCATCCTCTCCTCACCCCACTCTCATTTCCTTACAAACCAATCACTATGGAGGTTGTCATCTGGTTTTCAATATTTTTCACCTTTAAATCAGGTAAAGAAGAATATTACACAAGTAGAAACTCATGTCAAATAGCAAGTGTATGTTTGCAGGGAGACTTCAGCTATACCTGATGCCAACAACTTCAGCTATAGAAAACACCTCTAACCCTGTCCTTTGCCAACTGTGAGGAGTTCTCCAATTTGGACCACCAATTTACCCTTAAAGCTTCATGCATCACTCTGAAATACTATAAATCAGCATTTTGACTCTAAATAGTGAAACTTCTGGAACTGGAAGTTCAAAGCCTGCCCTTAAATTGCAGCATAGTTCCCTCTAAGTCGGTCACTCTTGTTCATGATTAATCATCCTCATTTTGATTCATATCAACTCCTTTTCAGATGAGATTTTTCTATGAATTAGTCTTCAATTCTAAGTTGGAGACTGCTAATACCATAAAATTAGGAGGGAAGACTACACTTGTGAAATCAGGTAACAAAATCAACAAAACAGAGTACTTTAACTTACAAGTGGGGCAGCTGGCCCTTTAAACCCACTCATCAGGTTTGTCCCAGCCCGCACAAGCAGTAGCAAGACCACATTATACCTAAAAGAAGCAATAACAAGATTTACTCATTAAAAGATAAAATAAACATAAGTCACTGGAGGATAAGAGGGACCCCTTTGGTAATCTTACCACATAGTCCAGTCTCTAGTCCTAAAGGACCACATGTGGACTCTTTAGCCACGTGCTTCCACAAAATGGCAGCTGTCCTACCTTCAAGCCAGATGACGAAACCAAGATAGCATTGTTGATCCTCTTCCAAAGGAACAGCTATTCACTTAAACCCAGGTGAGGAAACCAAGATGGCGTCATCTATCCTCCCTCAAAAGCAGAAGATTCAGATCCAATGAAGAAACCAAACTGGTGTGGTTCATACTCCTCCAAAAGACACAGCTCCAACATTCTTTCAGCTTTAACTCTAAAGTGGCCCGAAACCAGCAAGACTCACTCAATACAACAGCAACCACTTCTGATGTCTCACGATGAAAACAGCAACACTCCAAATGCTCTTCAGGTCTCCAGACAATTCCTAAGCTTCGCAGTTTCAAAGTTAAAGGAGGTTTTCAAGGACCACATTTCCAAGTCAGCTCACACAAGTCACAAGTTTCTCCAACATGCTTCCCAAGGCTCCTCACCAGTCCTGGCTGGGAATGGAAGCCCATAGCGTGGCTTCCTTCCCTGCTCTGCTGCCAGACATGGCAGCAACAGCAGCAGCTCCGAGGCCCCCAGCCTCCCTGCTGCTACTCTGCTCTCTCCCCTTCTCCCACTTTTTCTCTCTCCTCTCCTTCTTAAATCCCCTCCTTCTGCTCCTCTTGTGAAAAGGCTTGGCTTCCCTTCTCCAAGTCTCCACCTACCAGGGCACAATGGCTGCCATCTTAATGCAGCACTTTCATGTTGGGGGTCACAGCCCCCCAATTTCACCACAGCACCCCTATCACTCAGAGGGGGGAATTACATAGCTATTCATAAAAATGTGCATTTGAGGCACTAGAAAAGAGTCGATATTCCTGAATGTGGCAGTGTAATATCAGGGAGGTGCAGGGGTCAAAGAATTTTCCAGATACAGAGTGAACAGAAAAGGTAGATTTACTGGAATATCATGCAAAGGAGCAGGGGTTGAAGTGGAAGATGTAGATATGCAAGGGAAGGAGATTGGTGGTTCCATTTTATACTCTGTTTTGATGGGCTTTCTTATTTGGGGTGTCAGTGTGCACCAGTTATCTGTTGGGATGTCTGATCCCAGGAACTGGCCTTTACTACAGAATGTGTCTTGGCCCAGCTTCTGCTTTTCAGGAGTTGGGTTGGTTTTTCTGGTCATGGTGGTCAGGCTTATAGCCCAGTTCCCATGGCAACCTTATTATTCTTTTATCTATTCAAGTCTTAAAACCTCTTGCTGGAGAAGGAGTGGGGCTTAATTCTAACCTCATTAAATGATACCCCCAACTCTAAAGAGTATGATTTTGTTTAATTATAGAAGCAATTTCTCCTTCTATCCCCCAATTCAAGTTTTACTCCTGAATTTTGCATGATGTTTCTATTTTAAGCCAAATTGTATGATTTTTCTTTTCCCATCTAAGTCTCCAAAATAAATTGTGTGCAGCTGGGTAAGTGCTACTAATGCATACCTTTTGTCAGTGAGAGTGATGATGCCAGTTAAGCATGTTTCAGGAGGGATGCCAGTGGGTGCTAACACTTTCTCAGGAAGCATGCCAAGGAGAGTACTGTAATATATTTTCACACTAAGGTTCTGGTTGTGTTGGTGGACACCACAAAATGGCAAAAACAATGATGTAGACATTGAGCTAACAACTGGAGTCTGGCTACCAGAAGGGGAGGATTGGGGAATGGGGCATTAAGGGGGGAGGGCCCAATGGACTGTGGTGGTGGATTATTGGTGCTTTGATAGTGGGTGCGGTTTGCTGACATACATTTGTAATGGTGTGAACCTGCACTCTAAAATATATACGATATAGTAATTCAATATTAACTCCAAGCTGGGCCTGGTGGCACACACCTTTAGTCCAAGCGCTGGGAGGCAAGAGACCTGGGATTCACTTGAGTTCACGGGTTCAAGACTATCCCAGGCAACATAGCCAGACCTGGTCTCAAAAAAGCAGCTGGGCACAGTGGCTGGCACCTGTAATCCCAGCTACCTGGGAGGTTGAGGCTGGAAATTGCTTGAGTCCACGGGATTGGGACTATCCTGGGCAACATAGTAAGACCTAGTCTCAAGAAAAAATCAATATTAGCTCCAAATATATAATTTTTTTTAAACAGAAGGAAAAAATCAAACGTAAAAGAGAAGAAAAGTGATAATGGAATGAAGCAACTGAGAGTTCTGTTTGTTTCGTACAAAACTAGCATGACAGGTTTCTCTTCAGGCTACACTAGACTGTGGTGCTGTGAGCCTAAAATGGCAAGGCCATATTCAGCCTCTCCAGATGGAGCACTAGCATTCCAGCTGGCTGACTTTGGTACCATGCCCAGATAGCTACAGAAGTGACCATTGTCTTCACATCCTCTGGTGGACAGAATAATGGTTCCCCCAAAATATCTATATTCTAATCCTAGGAGCCTATGAATATGTAACCTCAAGTGGCAAAGGGGAATTCAGGTTGAAGTTGAATTAAGGTTGCTAATCAGATCGTCTCGTGATAGAGAAGTTTTACCCAGTTTTTCTGTGAGTCTAGTACATTCTTCTTAAAAGTGGAAGGGGGGTGTTAAAGGGATGTGTTGTGAGACAGACTGGACTGGCCATTGCTGACTATGAAGATGTCTGAGTCAAGGAATACCAGCAGTCTCTAGAAGCTGGGAAAGACAAGAAAATGGATTCTCTTCTGGAGTCTCCAGGAAGAAATGCAGCTTTGACTTAAGTCCACTGAGAGCATTTTGAATTTCTGAACTCAAAACTATGCGATCACAAATATGTGTTGCTTGAAGTTATTACGCTTATAGTAAATTGCTGCGGCAGGTGTTAGCAGGTGAGGGGGTCACCCCTTTTAATTTAGTCAATAAAGGTGCTTTCCACCCATGCATAAGCAGTTGCCCAGAGATCAAACTTTCATGGAAAGAATAAACACAAGGAGTTATTGACAAATAAGAGACAAACTAAGCCGGAAGTTGTGGCGCGCACCTGTTGTCCAAGCGCTGGGAGGCAAGAGGCTTGGGATCGCTTGAGTTCGCAGGTTCGAGACTACCCCCGGCAACATAGCGAGACCTGGTCTGGAAAAAGCAGCCAGGCACCGTGACGGGCACCTGTAATCCCAGCTACCTGGGAGGTTAAGACTGGGGAACTGGGGATCGCTTGAGTCCGCAGTACCCCAGGCAACATAATGAGACCTAGTCTCAAAAAAAAAAAAAAAAAGACCCTAGGAGTCCATACCTTAGGAGTGTCCCAAACAAAAAGAAACCCCGCTTCTGCTCCTAGGGAGTTGCATAGGTTTTACCTCAGTCTTAGTGCACTTCAGTTCAAAGCCACCAGTTCGTTCTCATTCTTGTCTCCTGCCCTAAGTCACTGCAGCCAGCATAGGGTCAATTCAACAACTGTGATGTCCAACGAAGCACTCACGCTCTCCTCTCCTCTCCTCTCGCCTCCCCTCCC